>JADLZN010009044.1:0-15175 GCA_018155175.1 Sinocyclocheilus anophthalmus
TATTCCGACGTGATAAAACGGACCAAGAACCTGAACCTGAGAACTCAACAAACCTGATTGAGATTACGCCTATACCGCCTCGTCGAACCTCTGACAATTAGAGCAATCTAAATGACACATTAATGATACAAGTAATCCTAAATAATTCCCAAATTACCCAAGTCCTGCACCAGGATTCAGTCAGTGATGGAGATGTTGTTTGTGTCTTGTGTGTGTCTGTTCTCTCTCTCTGCCTCTTGTTCCAATGCCCGCTGACGTTCGCACCGGGAACATCACTGCGCAAAAGGGGGATGTGTAGGATCTCTGTCTTACAACGGACCCACTTACACTATTGAGTCACACATGAAACAATCACATTCCATTGAGACAAACTGAGGAGCCCTATGCAACCAGCTGCGGTCGTAAAACTCATGCAGGGTCAGTGAAGGGTTGAAGCAGTTCCTGTCCTATTTAGCGTATCTCTCAATAGACTCAAATAGAAGACAGTGCTTAAACCCTAACTCAAACTAGGATACAAACTATCTTTGTTTTACGGGCTTTCAAGGACCAGATGCGTGATACCCATGACCATTTAACACATAAATTGATAATCCCGTCAACAAAAGAGACAATTTTAGAGCTCCCTGTCCAGCAGAAGGATGGCAGATCCACACTCGCTTGACATGGGCATGACCTCAGGACACCTCCCCTTTCCCCCCTGCATTCCAAAAAAAAGGGACACGAACTTACACAGACAATTCATAAGACAATCATTTGAAAGTATCGGAGCAATAGATTCACAAATAATATGTTGTATGTCTTATATATGCTTGATGTGTTCATGTAATCGGTGCAACTTTAATCTGTGTTTATTACCCTTTTTAGGAAATTAGGTTATTAATATGTGTGTAAGATATGTGAAGTTTAGTATTGAATGTAAACTTGTGATAATTGCAGAATATTGAAATAAGTGAAAAGCTGTTATTTCAAACAGTATGTGTTGTCCAACACTATATAGAAGTTATTAACAAAACCTGCAAATCTTCATTTCTCCACATAATAAATTGGAGCCTCTTGTTAATGTATGCACGCTCCGCCTTGCAAGAAGGCGATTGGAAGATCGCGTCGTGGGACGGACTTATGCAGCGGATCAAAACCCAATGCAGAACAGATTTGCTTGCTTGCTTTCGCCTGTCGCCATGTTAAGAGCACTCAACCCTCCCCCTCAACTCCAACTTGTGCTCACACGTTTACCATCAAAGCGATCGGTCATCTAAAACTCAAACACTTCAGTTGAAATCTTCGAAGAACTTAAAGTCACCTCAGTAACCAATCAGCAACGGGGTTCCCTCAGCAGCCATCCAGGAAGCCCGTGTCAGCAACAATGTCATCTCAGCTTTTCAGCTGTCAACCAAGCAGAACGCAAGTAAACGAACAAAATCTTATCTCTGCTGAACTGGTGTCGAGCTAATTTAAGCAGTAAACATAAGCTAAAATTCTCTGCTTTGTGAATTCTCTCAGGTGAATTTAAATCACTCGTGAAAACGAGTTAGAACTTTAAAACTTCATGCAACCCCATCAACTCTCATTCTAAAGAAATTGTATGTTTGTGTGTATGTGTGTTTTAGCTTAGTTTTGATGTAATCTAGAATAGCCAATAAAATTCATGTTTCATTTATAAAGAATCATTGTTTGGTGTCATATAATTTTAAGGTTAAAACTGTTGTCAAGATCCTTGTTACCTTGCTCAAAATTAATAAGATTACCATTTTGTTCATGTGTCGTTGGCCACGAATTAATATGAACAGAATCGTTAATATACATGGACGTTAACGTCTCGCTGGACGAGTCGTTGATTTAAAGTGTAAACTATAAGATTTGAATTCAGCTTTAATCAGGTTGACGCGATCTCGCTTCTGAATTGCAAATAGCAAAAATGCATCATAGACAAATGTTTGAAAAACAGCTGGCGACTCTGGTGAGATCGAATTTGCAAGATAATGTATATATATAGCAATAATAAATGTATGTGTGTTTTCTTAATTTCTCCAGTACCGATAGCAGAACCGTTAACGTCAGAGCTTATCGATACTCTGGTCTTTCATAATTTAGCCCCGGGACCGATTAAATTCCGGGTTTCGGTACCCATCCCTACTCGGCACACTAGAAAATCTCCATAACAATTCCCTGTGAACCACCTGCACCCTCACCAGTGAGAGTCTAACCCGACTGTTCCACATAGTGGGTACCACAGATAGCCTACTGGCTAACAACACCTACAAACAACCATCTTACCCGGAATAACTCACTTCAGGATGACAGGTGACTCAGCCTCGACACCTGCTGCATAAGCTAGAGGACGCACACCTTGCTATAGCCTACATCACCACAGCGCACCACCTGACAGCATCCACCACGGCACCACAACCTCTCTTGGAGGCAACAACAGCCAGAGAGCCACCACTGTCGCCCAGCCGTGAGTGGCAGGTGCGTGTCTAATTGTTCTGCACCTTTGACGTCGCTCGTTGTTGTCTATTCTACGGACAACAACGTTCGAAAGGGGGGATATTTGTAGCGTCTGGACCAATCATAGACACAATATATATATTTTTAGTTAGATTTAACAAATATTCTGTAACACCCCTCAGTCAACAAACAACTATGAAGGTCTATGGACCCTTCCCCCGAAATGAACCTAACACCTCAGAAAGGCAGAACAAGCCTCTGGTTCCATGGCAACCAAGGCTGATATCACAGGTTTTATTGCCCAAAGGAATGCGGGTAGAGAAATTCACTACATTTTCCATAGGAAAGACACAGTGCACAGTAAAAATGGACTCTTCTTTAATTAATTAATAGAAAAACCTTTCTTTGAATGAGCACACATATACTTCAGTTCATTGTGTATGTTGTTAGTGTTCTTGTATATTGTCTTTTGTTTTGTATACTGTTTTATGCATGCTTATTATAGAACCACTCATTCATGTAACCTTACATATACCATGTTTATTATCTATGAATTTGTCTTCTGATGATTTAAACGAGAGTGTATATTATATGTTGTTACATAGGCAATATATTAGTGTTCTAATAATCTTTAGTAATTTTGATTCGAGTTGCAAATTACCATGCTCTCACACAAAGGGTCATAAACTCCCCAGTATTTCCAAACTCCCACTTGGAATTTCAGTCTTTCTCATTGGACAAGCCCAACCTGAGAGGCTTGAATCTTCTCAGACCTTAAAGGCCTAACATCAGTGACCCTCCTCCTCCTGTGGTTCTTTGTTCTGATTCTGAGAAGTTGAGGTTGAGCTAGAACACTCCTAAGGACACCCAAAGTTCGTGCCAGGCTTCGGCCTTTACTTTTCCATTCACCAAGATTCTCTGGCTCAAAACTGGTTCTTTTTCATCAGCCAACTTCAGCAAGGATCACTGGGACTTTCAGATTGCATAAAGCCTTTCTTTCAGACAGATGAGACGTGCAAGTGTTCAAATTTAGTCTTATTAATTGATACCTTAGGCATAATTTGTACCTTTTTAGAAAGGTGTGTTTGAACTAAGAAGCTGATGTTTCCTTCAGGCTGTAGATCTGCTGATTATCAAATGGTGCCATAGCTTCATGTTTTTATTTCTCTTCTTTTTACTGCCTAAGCTTTAACCCTTTTCCTAATACCCAACTGTATGCTGGGTGTGTGTGTGTGTATTTGTATGTTAGACTAGTTTAAGTGTTTCTGTAGTTAATAAAGTCTTACTTGTATCACATTTGAGGTTGTTCATTGTTTGCTCATAATCACAGTCCCTAATCATGCATATTTTTGCTACATGCTCTGTGTAGTATTGTACAGTTAGAAAGTTATTTCCCTTAACCAGAAATTAACGTTCTTAGATTTGACAGACAGTTGACCCTGAGAGGTCAATAAATACAGCGGACGCTAATATTTATAATTAGTATAACCTGGTCTGATATTAGCATGTTCCCCGTTGAGCTGAAAAAAAAAATTCTCGCTACACTTATTTGCAAAAGATTGGAAATAATTTAGGTTTATTTTCATTTATTTTTAGTTTTTTTGTTTTGTTTTAGTATCAATATCTGGCAAAACTGCATCGCCGGCACTAAAAACTGAAAGCAATCAAAAAAGCCCATAGACAGGTTTTTGCTGACAGGATACGACATTCGGTAAGGGAAATGCAAAAAAGTATCATGATATTATCTGTCATAAACGTTATCAACGCTGTCAGAAACAGTAGCATTTAACATTAGTACATAGATCTGTTGAACAAGTAGGTTACAGAATGAAATGACATATGCAAAAACTAGCCAGGAAGAAGTCTATGTTATGTCTTTCGGTATAGTTACATTTTTACAAATCATGCTATAAACATTCATAAGAGCTCTAGACAAAGTTATTGTAATTATGTATCGTTGCAATAAACAACTGATTATAGTAAAGTATTAACAAATTTTGATGCAATAATAGGGTATGATTTAAAAATAATCATTCCTACAAAACAGAGAAAACATCTTTCACAAACATCTACATGTCTGTCTCCTTTAAAGTGTTTATAGTGTGCATATAATGAGTATTTGTAGGGGTTATTATAACACAGACTTGACATTGCGTTGGTTTCATACTGATTACTTTGTCACATACTATTTGTTTCCGACATGACTTGCTTCGTTTCAAAGTAGACATGTCAAGATTTCTATAGATATATCTCTCATGTGTGTGTTCGCGGTATCGCTGGTTTCAGGTAATTGTTAGTGCCCAGAGAATGACTGCGGAAAGCAACACCCTGTTTATTTTCTTTATTTTTACAAAAGCCACTTGTTGTGGTTGATCTGGTGAGTGTCACAAATACAGTCAGACCCTTTACAGATTTAAAGGATGTATTTCGTTCTTCTATGTACAATAAATATGACTGATCATTTTAAGTTTCTTTTTCGCTGTTATCAGTTTAAAAAAATTTTTTCTTCAAGTGCTGGGGGCCGGCGTCCCACCCACCCACCAACCACATCGCCCCCAGATTTAAGTGAGCAAATTGAGACACACACCAGAGTCTTTAGACTAGGAGAAAAATCTGAGCACAGTGTGTGCTGTTGTTGAGATCTCTTCCAAACTTTAAAGGAGACCATTGTGAGAGTGTTAGAATGTTTGTCTCAGGAGACAAGTTTTAGAAGCTCAAAGCAAGCAAACCTCAGCAAAAAAAATCTCTATTCGATCTTAAAGTAACCTCATTTCTGTCTAGTAGAAATATTTGAGATGTTAAAGAGATATCACTTTTGATTTTTCTTTCCTCTAGGAGGTGCACAACTGAGCAGGGAGTGTGTTAATTGGATGCATAGTTTATACCACCGACAAAATATCCACGTAGTCTAAATGAATATATAGATTAAAAAAAGAGTTTATCTATCTATTTTCCAAATTAATTAAGAAAGAGTCAAAATTCTCCTAAATTCCTTTGGGGGGTCTAAAACGTCTTCCAGGTTACGATGTAACCCCCTAGTTTTCCCCCCGAAGTGAATGAGATGCTGCGTCAAAACGCTACTTGAACGCCTTCAGCGTGACCACGCTCTAAATAACGTGTGTAATCAGTCCATTGGATGGGCGAGAGTATTATATAAGCATACGCAGTAACAGAGTCACGGTGGGACTTCATGTACTAACACTCGCAAGTGCGGGCATGTCAGCTCCCATCAGAGCTGACATCTGAGTGCTCTTCCGCGCTTTTCTTTTCTTTCCAAGCAGACAACACACAAACTGTGTGTGTCCCCACCCGAAATATAGCACGGGCAGGGAGGAACACACAGCCTGAACGCTGCCTGTTCTCACGACTGACACACACACGGGGTCCTTGCTGAATGACAGAAAGCTGATGCCAGTTCCACCGCACGTGCTTTTAAGCGTCTTGGTCACTACGTCACCCCACCCGTGACGTCTCGCCCATCCATTGGACTGATTACACACGTGATTCAGAGCGTGGTCACGCTGAAGGTGTTCCCATAGCGTTTCGACGCAGCTCGAGTTCCTGAAGGGGAACACAGTCTTATCCTGCTAAAGTTTTTTTTTTTCTTCTACCATGGTAACCTGAGGCCTGGTTCTACCTGGGTGTTATTTGCCGTTCTAATTCACAGAACTCTATCACATAGTTGTTTTGTGGGGTGAGGGGTATTGTGGAATGTTTAAAAAAATATATATATAACAAATAATTGCATGCCTGACCCATATCAGTTGTTATATACAATATGGAAAATTGAAAATTAAATTTCAAAGCTATATGTTAGCTTCTCAGGTCATTTTAGTTCAAACGAAATATTTGTTTTCACCTGCAGTTGACCTGGATAAGATTAAATATGCATACACATGAAAAAAAAGTTGTTTTATGTTTCTTGAAAAAAGGCATTCTCTGTCACAAGCGTACTCTTTCGTCTGTTACCAAAATATTGCTGTAATATTTCCCATGTTGCCACATATGTTTAAAACACAGAGTGCAGCCAGTTACCACAGAGAGGAGAGAGATCAGAGAAGGTGTGCTGAAAAAGAGGGGAGGAATCACAGTAATCCCTGAGAGCTAACTCTGGCGGAGGAACTGAGAGGTGTTTGGCTTGTGTTGCATTCTGGGGGAGTACAGTGACTCCCAGAAGGAGGCTATAAACAGACAAAAGAGGCAGCGGGCCATGTGGAGTGACTGTTGAAAGTGAGTGAACACCCACTCCAAATCTCCTGCTACCAGAGACACACACTCTTATACAACACACACAATATACAGTGGGCAGACACAGAGAGCTGGAACAGTAGAGTCATTAGCACCCTCTTACTTACATAAGGGATGTAAATAGAGATCAGTGCTCAGCTTTCAGAACATCAGTGGGGAATATGAAACTCAATCATAAGGTCTCACTGCACTTATCTCTCTCTCTCTCTCTCTCTCTCTCTCACACACACACACAACCAACTCTTTTTTTTGTACTTTCAAGTACTAATTTACAGTTACACCCAGTAAAGCACATCTTGCTTTAGTAGAGGTATTGTTATGTCCTGGAGATTTTCTGTGCTTAAAAATTTTAACAGTTTTTTTTTTTTTGGGGTACGACATGTACGACAGCTATAAAATGAGTGCCAGTTTTTGTGACCTGGCATTGCTCATCTTTAGTCTCTCTCTCATGTGAACCAAGAATCTTTTTTTCTGTCCTTTTTCAAAAATAATCAAAAGTGCCAATTATTAACAACAACACTGAGATCAATAAAACAAAATGTATTCAGAATTATTAATATGAATTTGTACAACGTGTACAAAACAGTAATGAATCACTCAAATTTTATTTTGTATGTATCTGTCAGACTGAGATATGATTGCAGATGCATTGCTATGGGTTTAATCAAATGGAAAATAGTATATCAATATGCGGTACTTAAATAGCAAAAAAGTAAACACTACCTACAATTAATGTGACTTATTTTAGCCATTTCATGTTTGTGAAAAACTGAAAACAGACAGCGGCTATGTAGTTTTCAACAAATTTATGAATAAGACCGATAAATTGCTACACATTGTCTCATGAAATGAGCTTGTTTGAGCTAGATGCACACAACCCATAACAATGTGTAATGGCAACAGTGTCACAGACTGACATACCCACCTTTTTGGTGAGTAACCGATGAGTGCCGCCATAATGGATTCTAACTTATTTATTTTTTTATACTCAGATATTTATTGTATATTTATTTTGTTTTTTTTTTATACAATTTTTATAGTTATTTATCCGTATTTTTTTTTTTTTCTTTTATTTATATAACCTTATTTTTTTTACATTTTTTTTTATATATTGTTTTTTTTTTTTTTATTTTTTTTTTTTTTTTTAATACGCTTCTTGTTTTTTTTAATTTGGATGCGGTGTGGTTTCTAGTCAACCCATGAGAAAACCCATGATTAAAACATTGGTAAAAGATGAGTTAATTAAACTAAAACTTTTTTTTGTCATAATAGTACTCATTTGGAGACAAGGAAATCTGGCCATGTCCTGTTATCCCTATGCATTCCATGCCAAAGACCGATGAGAGAAAATGAGCATGGATTGCAGACTTCATCGCCAAAGAAGGTCTGGCTCTTATGATGTGCAACTTCACACCTTATCAGATCTGTCATGTGGGATATGAGCACCATCTGTTTGAATGCAGCTAGATGGGATTCAGTTATCAACTTATTCATTAAAGGGGATCTGACGTCCGTTCTGTTTGTTGCTTATGTGTTGTGTTTGGTTTGTGATTTGAGTGAGCTCCGTCAAGGAAACTGCTTTATCGTCATTGTTGTATCAGTAAACTCTATTTTATGACATCATCAATTCCGTTTCTATAATGTTGAATATATCCCCTCTCATATCAAAACAAAAACAACAGACGTGCATTAATCATTTGTTTTATTTGAATTTTCCCAGTCCGCGTGGCGTATAGCGTTAGCATCCACACAGCATGGTCTGGCCACTAATCGCGATTTTTACATTGCTATTAATACTCTATGTACACACTTTACCTGGTTTTTACTCACTGTTACTTGCTTTCTGGCGGATGTCGTGTCGACCTTTGAAGGTTGAGGACAGTTCGAGCTGCATTCGGTGCAGCTAAATGGAGGCCGTAGTAGAGGACAAGCAGATCCGCAACCTGGTGGAGGAAGCAGACCACCCAGCTGCGCAGAGTGGACGAGCCATGCTGGAAACATCCGGGCTGACGCTATCAGTAAACTTTTAAAGTTTGGGTTCCTAAACATTAAATCACTCGCACCCAAAGCAGTTATTGTAAGTATACAGCGCTCCGCTAACACTCCCACCACCTCTACTCTGTGTGCTTCTCTGCACAGGCCCCCTGCACCCAGGACACGATCTTCCCAGAAGTCCTTCACTCCGGCACCGGGACACCACGGACCCTGGGTGCACCACCCATGGAAGACGCGAGCCAGGCCCCGGGCGACGAACTCTCCCCCTCCGCCGCCTCTGTGGTAACATGACGCTGGACGGTGGAGGGAATCCATCGTCTGGCGCGTCCGTGCTACGTTAGCTGAAGGTAGGGTGCACACTCACTGTTTCCCTGGTGTTCGTGTTCTCGATGTTTCTGCGCAGATGCCCGCGATCCTGAAGGGCGACGAGAGCATTGGACATTCCACTCCATATATACTAGTAAGTCATTCTCAAATTAACTGCTATGATGGCTTTTGTTCTACCCGCTTAAATGATATAAGTACTTGCGCTGTCCAATCTATAAAGACTGTGTCTGTTCCCCGAATAGTTAGGTCAAAATATTAATTTAATGCAGGATTTAGAAAAAATCTGATCGTGATTAAACCTGAAAATTTTTAAATAAATGAACAAAAACAATTTTTTAAAGTTTGGGCTCCTAAACATTAGATCCCTCGCACCCAAAGCAGTTATTGTAAATGAAATGATCACAGATAATATTTTTGATGTACTCTGCTTAACCGAAACCTGGCTAAAACCTAATGATTAAATTGGTCTAAATGAGTCTACTCCAACAAGCTACTGTTATAAGCATGAGCCCAGTCAGACTGGACGTGGTGGCGGTGTTGCAACAATATATAGTGATATTATCAATGTTACTCCGAAAACAGGATAACAGGTTTAATTCATTCGAAATACTTCTGTTTAATGTTACACTGTCAGATATGCAAAAAAATATATATTGTATATTTTGCTCTGGCTACTGTGTATAGACCGCCATGGCCATATACAGATTTCCTAAAAGAATTTGCAGATTTCCTCTGAGACCTATTGGTAAATGTTGATAAAGCCCTAATTGTCTGTGTACCCATAAACATATATGAACTAGACGAAATGACTAGCAACATGGGCACTATCTTCTCTAATACATTAGAAGCTGTTGCCCCCATCAAATTGAAAAAGGTTAGAGAAAAACGTACTGTGCATGGTACAACAGTAATACCCATTCTATCAAGAAAAAAACTTGTAGTCTTGAGTGCAAATGGAGAAAAACTAACTTGGAAGTTTTTAGAATTGTGTGGAAAAACAGTATGTCCAGCTATAGACAGGCTCTAAAAGCTGCCAGGGCCTTGCTATTTTAAGTGGTGAAATGGTACATACAATGCAGGTAGACATAGCACAAGTAAAGGTGGATTTATTGGCCCTCAGTCAAAAAGTACAAAATATAGTGCATGATTTCAAACAGGCAATAGACAGTATATAAAATTGGGAGACCAGTGTCAGGCAGGCCGTGGACGCTAGCTTGGCTGGGTTGGAGGGCTATTTCCTAAAATCATTAGAAAAATTAGAAAGGGCTGTAACTGATTGTTCCCTTTCAGTCAGTCACTCTCGACGTCACGTCGGATGACCGATGAATTGGGGATCTCGCTTAGAGAGACCAATCTACTTCGAGTGTAAACTAAATGAGCCAATGCACATTGGCATGCGATTATTGCATCCAGCTGCCACTGATCACAGTGTGAGTATAAGTAGGCAGCCGATGCAGCGCATATTCAGCTTTTTCACTTCGGAGGAAGGCGACGATTACAACCAAATAGTAATCTGCTGCTCCTGACCTTCTACATAGTGATAAAACTACAGCCAAGCACGCTCTTCGTGGGCTCTCGTGCTGGTGGTACGGCACTTCAGCTGCGGTGGTTTTCCCGTGTCGAGTGGGTTGCACACATCAGGCTGCACTACCCCCTGTGTGTGTTGCAGACGGCCATCTCCCCGGTGCGCTTCAGCACAATAAAAGAGCAATTTCCATCTAACAGAGCTTCACAGGTGGAACATCTTTTTAACCCTCTGGGGTCTGAGGGTGTTTTGGGCCCTGGAGAAGTTTTGACATGTACTGACATTTGTGCTTTTTTCAGTTGATAATAAACATTTTAATGACTAAGTTTAAAAGCACCATAATCAGCACAAACTGGGCTACAATAATATTTGTGGCAGCATGTATGATGTGATTGTGTTTTGAGAAAAACCGTAGGGTGCCTAGTGAAAAACTAAAATTTTAGAAAGTCCTGACATAAGGCCATTAAAAAACACATAAGACATTTGTTCACAGGACTATGAGAACAGATCTGACAGCTATAGAGTGTTTGCATCAGAATGATGTGAAAATAATCTTGTTTACTCACTCACAGAAAACAATAAATTGATTTAAATTTTCTAAGACACTTACTTTTTGTGTAGAAAAGGTATATGCTAGTAGGCCTGAATGATCATGAATAATGCTGTGATTCACACCTGAAAAGACAAAGACCTGCTTAATGAGCTGCATAATGAGCTCTCAGGTGTGTGACTGAGAGAGAATTGCTACAAGAAATAATGAGGAAAAAAAAGAAATGTATCTATTTTTTGTTCGTAGTTTATTTAGAATATATATAACTATCACATAATTTTGGGAGTGTGTGCATCACATGGTATTAGCTGTGGTCCAGGCTCTTGTGCGGGGCAGGAATATCAGAGCCTGTGGAACATGTCAACGTCAGTCTCTGGTTTCCCTGACCAAGGGGCTGCCTTACTTGCTTTGGCGCTCTTTGCAACAGGTTCTTTTGCACTATTATTCTCACATCTGAAATAAAAAAGAAAGCATGCCGTTTACACAAACTACATTATTAACATAATTATGATGTTCACTGATACTAGTACAAATTTATCAAAACAAAGAACACAATTACCACATATCAAACATATTTTACCACAAAGTAACTAAATCAAATGAAAGTAACAACTGTAAAATAGTGAAGTGCACACTTCTGAATGGAGTTGAAAACTGAACGAGCGCCCGCTTCCTGTGATAGATGCAGGTGAATGCAAGAGTGGTGTATTCCCTACAGTACCTTAGTATAGTATGTATACTTCATGAGAAAACAATGCCAATTTTTACATTTTAACACTATCAACCACAAATGATATTACCACATATTTTAATATAATAAATACAATTACTATACTGTGCACTTACTAGGATTTTCCAGCAAACTCAAAACTGAACGACGCGCGTGTGCCTTTCTTGTGCAAGATGCCGTGATGCAGCCACAGTCCTAAACGAAAATTAAAACTGTTTCAAACATTTCAGTGTCATTACTCCATAAGACACGGGTATAACACATTCAACATATTTACACCAGAGCAGATCTTCATGAACAGAAGTGTAGTTACATTCATAAACACAAGCATGCTTTGCATGTAGGCCTATACAATCCAAAAACATCATTATAAACATATATGGCTATATTCATGAACACAGAATATCCTATCACAGTAAAGTTTTAATTAATCATTCTTACTAACATTAGGCTAGTAACATTATAACTCATATTACTTTTATATCATATTTCTGTCTGTTATAGAACATAAAAAAACATCCTGGCATCGTGACATTTAGATGCTGTGAATGAAACTTCATAATATACATTTAGTCAGGAATTATAGTTATAAGAAAGTCTAAATAGTAAAATGTGTACAAGTTATGTGAAAAATAATACAAGTAGGTTAATAAAAAAAACTTTCTCATGTTTTTTCCTGAGGTAATCCAAAACTTCTTGAGGTGAATTCTGTCTTATTCATCTCAGCGCGACACGAACAGTAAAACTTGAGGTCTTGCTGCTTTGTTTGCTGTGATGTGGGCGTTTACACGCCGCGCGCTTCACGTGGATGATTATAATATCAATAGCGCTCAGCGCGTGGGCATGGTCACATTAGAGATAATGAAGGGAGACGTGAAAGACTGGACATCACGTTGGTTTCATCTCGTTAAATGGGGATACTTTATCAACAGAATATTTGCTTTCTATAGGACTTGCTTAGTTAAAAGTTGGACATGTTCAAGCTTTTTCGCTAGATTCTCTTTCAGTCTCTTTTGTGGAGTATTTGCTGAGTTACAGTTCATTTTAATGAAGCGTTTCTAAATAAAGATTACGCAGAACAAAGCGGCAGACAGTGCACCCTGTTTGTTTTCTTTATTCTACAAAAGCACAGCATTTTGTTGTTATTATGAGTGTATACAAATAAAATTAGACCCTTTACAGATTCGATTGATGCATTGCTCTTATCTGTAAGATCAAAACTGAAAGGGTAATTTAAGTTATTTTCGGTGTGATCAGGAGAAGATACCACAAAACGCGTATCCGCATTAGTCGACTTCAGAGGGTTAATGAGCCCCCCGTCTTTTTAAAGACTAGTCCTACAATCTGTGTGTTTCGGGGTTGCGGTAGCGTAATTGGTACGCCGTGATGGTACACCGATCACCTGCCATGTCGTGATCGGAGACCCAATGAAGCAGAGCTAGAAAAGACAGCGGGGGGCTTTCTGCATGAATCATGGATGACGCTATTGCGGGGGTCATGAACACTCTTGTGAGTTGCGGGCCCAGAACTATGTACGGCACAGGGGGGAGGGAAACAGCGCCCCAGTGCCGTGACACTGACTCAGATACTGCCATGGGTTTCCCTCTGGGGCAGCTGGGGGCGCCTTTTCTGGCAAGTGGGCCCGGAGGTCCTCCTCGGATCACAGGTAAGGCAATTCAACTCAGGGGATGCCACATCACGCAGCGCCTCGAAACCGTGGAAGCTCTACAAAGAGCAGGCGGACCTACCGGGGGGGCACCACCTTTTCTTCCAACCGAGGGGCTCCCCACCGAGATCCGACCTCTGTCCTGATTGGCAGCATAAGGAGGGTGAACACGACTTTTCTGGGGATGCAGAACACGTCAGTGTTGCCACCTGGGTGTGCGAAGAGAGAAGGGCCACGGTCAGCACGGTGCCGGATAACGGACCACTGGAGAAGAATACTGTGGCATGAATGACTATTTACGAGGCCCGACACAGAAGGAGTGTCGGGCGTTGATGTGAGAGACTGGCACATGTCCACGAATCCGAACCCACTCACAGGATTAGGCCGCATTTGTTTTCGCGGGTCGGCTCGGTGTTGGATGATCAGGCCCACCCCACGTGCCATGATGAGAATAGCCATATGTCATGGACGGCACCGTTCACTGCCAGGAAAAAGGGACCAGGATTTGTTGAGCCTTCATTCTCGCCCTCAAAACCCTTGATGGGGGTCCAGCGTGGGGGTACATGGGAGTTCCCCAGGTGGAGCGGTTGGTTGCGGGTCGCAAATGCCGCTACAATGGGCGGTGGAAAAACGTGCTCAAACCCAGGCTGTAGGCACTACCGTACGGCCTTGATCGGCACGTGATTATACGTCGGTGGAGAAGATTGCCTATGCCTTAAACGCTGCTGAGTTATTGACAAGGCAATGGGCAAAGGCACTGAGGGAATTGCACAAGGTGGTCAACGGACCGGAGTGTAAAGGAACTATATGCACACGCACACGGACCTTTGCTACAGGCGACGTCTCTGGGTCGTTGCGATTGTCCACTATGTGGTCAGGAGCGCATCTTATGGCGTCTTATGGCGCACATGCGCGAGACCGGGAAGAAGACGTGGATTCTTGAAACGCCCCCATGTCATCAGACCCCGACCTTTTCGAACGAGCACTGTGGAGACAATCTTGCACCCCCCCAGCCGTTACTCCGCTGTCCAAAAGCAGAAGGACGTCCATCGGTACCTCCTTGCAGCTGACTGCCCTCCAACATGGGCCCCGCCGGTGGCAGGCCATCAGCAAGCTCGTCGCCGAGGTTCGGGCCCGGCGGCCGGCACGTCAGCATAGAGCTCAACAGACGCAGGCGACGTCGCAGCAGCCTCGAGCACAGAGCTGACGCCCGAAGGAGCGGTTGCGGGCAGCACGCCCACGCTGCCACCATACTGGGCCCCCGCCAGACGGGGGTAGCAAAAGAGCAAAGGGACATCGAGAGGGGACCCCAGAGATCGAGGGGCAGTGCGCTTTCGGGATGATGGTGACACCGCCCACTATCACTACGGGGAGGGGGTACAAGGTCGGAGAATCTTTTGTCCGTCTTCCGCCACGGATCATCTCGGTCTGGTAACCAATTACTTGCCAAAGAGCAAATTCTTCTATATCGGGGCCCAGAGGGGCCAGGGGGGGTTGTGGATCGATCCAGGCGTCCCATCATCATCTTTGCCCTGCGCCCGCCCGGGGCGGCCGTGGAGGTCGACCCCACCGGTCCGGGAACCTACCCGCACCTCTGCTGAAGCCGGGTCCAGTTCCACCCCCCCGCGTTCGGCCGGGTCCTTGAACACTCGTCGTTTGGCTGCCGACGCTAGACTTCCTTGCTTGCGC
>JADLZN010009045.1:0-189095 GCA_018155175.1 Sinocyclocheilus anophthalmus
GCTATGAACAAAACAAGGTAATCATTCTGGTATGAGAACAAATATCAGCACTAGTGATTAGTGTGTTACTAAAAGCACCCAATACCTTAATGAGTCTTTCCTCGATAGACAGTTAGGATTTAATTAAATTTAGATTTAATTAGCTAATAACTGAGCAATAGCTTTCAGGAAGGATACATCTAGATAGTTACATTCGCTGAGACGAATTCAAGATTGGGAAACATAGAAAAAGAAGAAAAAAAGAAGGAAGAGAAATGGAAAAAAATCAGAAACCAGGGATTAGGTTAAATTCACATTGCCTTCACACTGACACACCATGCTGTATTTACGAGGCTTCAATTAAAAGTGTTAATAACGCCGATTGGTTAAGCTTTTGGTAGCTTAGCCAAAAATGAAACTATGCTAAGTCGTGTTAGCTTATCTGCTTCAAATGGTTTGTTTACAAACAAGGCGTGTTGTGCTATGTGACGTTAGCAATTCCTGTGACAAGTTGTTGTCACGGTAACAATGCATGCCAGTGTAATTCAACTGTTTAGTGTCTGCCTATGTTAAACGTCATTAGTGTAGAACGTGGTGGCTTTCACCTTCAAGCCGTGTTGCATTAACATTCGCACTTCGGTGAGTGCTTCTCTAATGCAACAATAAACTTCTTTCACTTGTTTAAAGAATTACAAAACGGTTTTACTGTAAGTTAAAACCGGTTTAAACAGATATGTAGTTATGTTTGCCTCACATAAGAGTACTAAAGTACAGTATTACACCTATAATTTCACTCAGCGAGTGAAACACAATAATGACCACCAGGTTGCTAGGCTTGAATATATATACAGTCAAAGTGTAGATGAAATGCTTCAATCTAATTATAAACTATAAGGCCTTTAAGCTGTAGAAAGAGGAGCAACGCTCACACCTACCTTGATATAACTGTACTGAGATATCTTCTTCAAAGAAACAATTTAAACAAGACTGCAATGGTTGTGATTTCGTCACTAAGCATGATTACAGTATCGGGACCTTTGGGACATCCGGCTGAGCTGGAATTCCGACTACGCCTTGGGCAGCCAGATTTATGCTTGAATACTGAAATTAGGGTTTCTTTGCTAAAATCAGATTAACCTTACACTGATGCCATTAAGCATGAAATACATAAAGTCTCTTCCAATCATAATAGAGGTACCAATTTAAACCCCCACTTTATCTGCATCTCAACTAGCCAGCAAATAGGGACACCACCGGGCCTCTGAAGTCACGTCCTATTTTAACCTAGGCTATCAAGCACACACTTTTAAGTTACCAGTGTTTAAACTCATAACTTTCGTTTTATCAAGCCCGCATTCTCTCCACCAAAATCTGTAACAAATCATCTCATGGGAAATATGAATAATTAATCATAACTAGTTATTTAATTATGAATATTTTAGATCCGCTGTTGATATTTAGCTGACCTCTCAGGGTCACCTGTCTTGTCAATTCTAAGAACTTTAATTTCCTGGTTAAAGGAAAAAACTTTCTTACTGTACAATTCTACAAAACTTGTAACGTAAATCTTCATGATTATTGACTCCGGTTATGAGTACACACTGAACACGTCAAGTGTATACATCTAGTAAGGTTTTATTAACTACATAAACACTTTAACTAGTCTAACATACTACATAAACATATAAACTGGTCTAACATCCTACATACCCACATAAACTGGTCTAACATACACATAAAACACACACACACACACAAATATATATACAGGTTAAAGGTTAACTCCGCAGTCGAGAGTCATAAAGCATGAATTTTATGGAACCATTTTGGCATATTCAGTCCGATCTAAGCCGGAGGGAAAACGTCAGATTCTTAGTTCACACACACACCTTGTAAAAAGGTGTAACTGACACTTAATGCATCAATTAAATCGACTAAGTTTGATACTTGCAAGTCTCATCTGTATGAAAATAGATTCCTGATGCAATCTTAAGGCCCAAGATCTTTCTGAAGTTGGTTGATGAGAAAGAACCTGTTCTGAGTCAGAAAATCTTGATTGAAATGAAAGGACAAGGCCGAAGAAGGCCTGGCACCAATGCTTTGGTATCCTGAAGCGTTTCCTCACATCTTCACCTTAGCATCCGACCGAACCACCGACTGGGACGGGTCACATGGAGTGTGGCCTTTTAAAACCTACAGAGATTCACGCCTCTCAAGATGGGCCTGTCCAATGAGAAAGGCTGAAATCCCAAGTGGGAGTTTTGAGATACTGGGTAGTTTTATGACTCTTTGTCTGTAAGCATGGTTTTTTGCATATGTAATTCGCTTGGGTGCTGATGCACAAATTAGTAAAGATTCTTAAGACATCAATATGTTGCATAGGTATCAGAATATAATATACACGCTTGTTTCGATCATAAAAAAGCGAATTCATAGATAATAGACATGAAATAGGTGAGGTTATATTAACTAGTGGTCTATGATAACATTAATAAAACAGCATACACTACAACAGAGAATATACAAGACAGTAATGGTATACACAATTACCAAAGGATATGGGTATTCAATCAAGAAAGGTTTTCCTATGAATTAAGTAGAGAACAGTCCTTTCTCTGGGCATTATGTGTCTTTCTAATGAGGAAAATGAGGGAGTTTGTCTGCCCGCATTCCTTTAGGCAATAAAACCAGTGATATCATGATTAGTGGTCATGGTGATCAAGGTGGGGGATGGTATTCAGCCGAAATCCTGGCAATCCAGTATATGAGTGCGGGGACTTGTGACTATTTATTTAACTAATGAATAATTGATTTGTTAAATCAAAAAAAAATTAGTGTGTCAGATTGGTCGAAACGCTACAATTAAATGAACAAAAAACTCATAAATGGGGGCCTTTTTTGCACCACTAACTTGAATTTTAGGGCATAACTGCTTTTATGGAGTTGTTGCCCTGCATCATATCTGTCAACAGTCAACTGTATGAAATGTAAGATGACTTACAGGTATGGGGGCGGGGCCAGTGCGCTAACTGTGTTAAAATATTTTAATCACGTTATTTATTCATAACTATAATTAATTAAGTTAACAAGTTAAACTGGCAGCCCTATAATCAAAATATATGTAAAATATACAGTGGGTACGGAAAGTATACATTGGTACGAACAGTATGCAGAGGGAGCACCGCCGCGTATACAAAATTTTTCAGGCACGAAATGGGGTCTTTGGTCTGATAGGGGTTGGGGCTAGGGGGCAAAAGAAAAAGCGGCAACCATGGCAACAAGTCGGTGTTTTTCTGGTCAATATGGCGAGAGTCTGTCTAGAATAGTAACATAATAATTTAAGTTTTTTTTTTTTTCCTCATTAATTTACACACAGCCCCCCATATTGACAGAAAAACACAGAATTGTTGACATTTTTGCAGATTTATTAAAAAAGAAAAACTGACATATCACATGGTCCTAAGTATTCAGACCCTTTGCTGTGACACTCATATATTTAACTCGTGCTGTCCAGTTCTTCTGATCATCCTTGAGATGGTTCTACACCTTCATTTGATCCAGCTGTGTTTGATTATACTGAGTGGACTTGATTAGGAAAGCCACACACATGTCTATAAAAGACCTTACAGCTCACAGTGCATGTCAGAGCAAATGAGAATCATGATGTCAAAGGAACTGCCTGAAGAGCTCATAGACAGAATTGTGGCAAGGCACAGATCTGGCCAAGGTTACAAAAAAATTTCTGCTGCACTTAAGGTTCCTAAGAGCACAGTGGCCTCCATAATCCTTAAATGGAAGACGTTTGGGACGACCAGAACCCTTCCTAGAGCTGGCCGTCCGGCCAAACTGAGCTATCGGGGGAGAAGAGCCTTGTTGAGAGAGGTAAAGAAGAACACAAAGATCACTGTTGCTGAGCTCCAGAGATGCAGTCGGGATATGGGAGAAAGTTGTAGAAATCACCATCACTGCAGCCCTCCACCAGTCGTGGCTTTATGGCAGAGTGGCCCGACGGAAGCCTCTCCTCGGTGCAACACACATGAAAGCCCGCATGGATTTTGCTAAAAAACACCTGAAGGACTCCCAGATTGTGAGAAATAAGATTCTCTTGTCTGATGAGACCAAGATATAACTTTTTTGCCTTAATTCTAAGCGGTATGTGTTGAGAAAACCAGGCACTGCTCATCACCTTTCCAATAAGTCCCAACAGTGAAACATGGTGGTGGCAGCATCATGCTGTGTGGGTGTTTTTCAGCTGCAGGGACAGGACTGGTTGCAATCGAGGGAAAGATGATTGCGGCCAAGTACAGGGATATCCTGGTTGAAAACCTTCTCCAGAGTGCTCAGGATATCAGACTGGGCCGAAGGTTTACCTTCCAACAAGAACAAGTGACCCTAAGCACACAGCTAAAATAACAGAGGAGTGGCTTCACAACAACTCTGTGACTGTTCTTGAATGGCCCAGCCAGAGCCCTGACTAAACCCAATTGAGTCATCTCTGGAGATACCTAAAAATAGCTGTCCAACCCACGTTACCATCCAACCTGACAGAAATGGAGAGGATCTGCAAGGAGGAATAGCAGAGGATCCCCAAATCCAGGTGTGAAACTTGTTGCATCTTTCCCAAAAAGACTCCTGGCTGTATTAGATCAAAAGGGTGCTTTGTTTTTTTTTACTAAATACCGAGCAAAGTGTCCTTAATACTTTTTTTTTTTTTTTAGGACCATGTGATATTTCAGTTTTCTTTTTTAATAAATCTGCAAAAATGTCAACATTTCTGTGTTTTTCTGTCAGTATGGGGTGCTGTGTGTACATTAAAATTAACTTAAATGATTTTAGCAAATGGCTGCAATATAACAAAGAGTGAAAAATTTAAGGGGGTCTGAATACTTTCCGTACCCACTGTATATATATATATATATAAAAAAAAAAAAAAAAAAAAAAGCATCGCGGAAGCTTTTCATAATAAGATCAATGACATTAATTTAGAAAATAGATAGCATGACGACTTTAAAAGCATTAAAAAATTTGCATGACCACCTGCTATGAATTTTAATTTAACAACAATAGCATCATTTAATCACTCGCTCACTTTAGAATGCACTATTTTTGTCAAATGCTGACAAGAACATGTCAACAGTAAAATTAGCGGAAATATTTTATTGTCATAAACAAAGCTTCTTTATTCACAGTGCAAAGATCATAGGAATCGACAATTAAATTTACTGTTGATTATTTTCATCATCAATTATTCCTGATTTTATCAAGCAGCCATTGCAGCCCTAGTACAAACATTTCAAAATCAACTACAGTCTGAGAATTTAAAGTCAGCTTTGACCAGCAATTCTTTCATCTCAGCTAAAATGTAACTTTCTATTTTCTTTTCTTTTTACTGTAGAGGACAGAGAAATGAGAATTTCTGAAAATAACTATTTTCACATCGTTGTCTCTCTGTGTGTTGCGTTGCTTTAATCTCCTCGTGCACAGTAGACAGCATATAAAATCTAGACAGCAGGATACAAGGTGAGTCCCTAAGAGAAGCATTATTATATTACAGCTGTAGCAGATGCACTCTTGAGCATTCCTTACATAAACCTCTACCTTAGCTCATATCAGAGGGAATATTGAATTTCCGAGGTTATACCCACTGGTATTAGCATTTCATTTTATAATTTAGTGGCTGACCTGAAGATTAAGTAGTCAGTGACTTGAACAGCAGCATGACTACTGCAGTGAATCAAAAGATTAGTATGCAGGTTATTCAATGACATGGCAAAGTCATCTGAAGTGGTCCAAAGGTGGCCACTGCAATATAGATACTGTTATATTGAAGAAGAAAAAAATCAAATGCAAAAACAATGAGATAGACCTGGACATTAGTGCAAAAGAAAAGCCAAGAAAACCTGGAGGGAAAACCTCATTTACAACAAGATTTAAAAAACAATATTCATCTAAAAATCAAGTTTCTGAGCTCTATCTTATGCCCTGAACGCTTGCATCCCTATTAAAGCATCCTGATAAATATGCAACCACTACTTCTAATTCTGATGGGACATGCAAATGAGCGATTGCAAACATTGCTTGATTAAGTGTCACATTTTAATGAGATGAGCTATTATCGGTCCTAACTTAATCTAATGTTATTAAGGATGCAAAAAAATGAACTACGAATCTATGAAATATTTATATTTGCAAGATTCGGGTCACAAATCTTGTCTGACGAGCATGACAAGAGAGCTGACATCATCGATTTCAACGAGATGAATTCCTCCAACCTCTGGCAAGATGTTGAACCATGCAGGGTCCACTTATAACAAAACTCCTCAAGGGAAGAATATTTCCATAGCTTGCTAAAGAGGTTATTGTGATTTGATAGCCTGTGGAAATTACTCATTTCCAATGCTAATGGAAAATGCAACAGAAACAAGCGGAACGACCAGGGAATTTAACATATTAGAATTCTCTGCACAAAACGCTGTCTATAAATCACTGGATTTCTATGGTGTACATGACTCTGTATACTAGGTTTGAGTTTGATCAATGCATCATTTCTTTTGAGTGAGAATGTTGTATATCTACAAGGATGGATGTTTCTTTAATTGCGGCATGAGGAAGAAATTTCAAACTATTTGTCCGCATAACTGTAAGAGGGAAAAACAGATAACAGAGCATATGATTAATAAGAAATTTCATTTCAACAGTGACCCAAAAAGGCCATTACGATTTCCAGTCATGCATTTATCATTAATTATAACAAGCTTTCCATAAGCCTCCATGAAATTCAACGAGCAAAGAAATGTTGTGCCGGAAATCTATTCAATGAATGCTGAGTCAACTGTAATTTCAGCCTTAAACGCTTGTTTGCTTCTTTTCATTTCACTTCAAGCATTTGAAATTTTACTCAAAGAATGTAAATGTTATGACAATGTGTTGACTGAGTACTTGCAAACCTCGAGAAGGTTTGGAAACTATAATGATGAAAATTCTCTAAATGCAATGTAATATAAAACCCCCTTAGCTGGTTCCATAATACTAAAAAAGTCATTTTGGCTTCAACTGACAGAGAAAGGCTGATTGATCCAATACATGCCATTTTCGGTTGGAAGACTTTTGTATTGACAAGTAACGCACATTATTCCTTAAAAGCTGAGTAGCAGCACTCTGATAGATTAGCAGAGCTTTTTTAATCAGGGTTTGTGCGGGGTAACGGGAAAATCCCTGATAGCTCTAATTGAAATGTCCAGGCTTTACTCTACCTCTTCACTCCTCAAAGAGGCCACATACTAATCAAAAACAGAAGGATTAGAGTCTCAACATGTGCTGCTCAATCACTCTATCCACCATCTGTTAGATGAAGAACACACTCAACACTGATCTTCAACACCACTATAGTAGGAGTCATTTCATGAACAAATTCAAATTTATTTCAAATGAGTTCACTGTACTATGGGAAATACTGTAATGTAATGAAGGTTAACTCTGTGATCGTTTTTTTTTTTTAAAGTGACAAACAAACTGAATCATAGTTTTGAATAGTTTCAAACACTTTCTATTCCACAGAAATGAATTAAATGCTGTTTTTTGCTACTTTTACAGTGTTACTCAATTTCACACAATCCCAGAATGCAGTTGAAGGGCTTTGCAAAGATGTCATTATTCAAGGATTAACCAAGCCAACTATACGAAACCCGCAAGAAACACAAATATTAAATGCTGTTGAAGGGCATGTACGTAGACGTCTTAAAGAAACAGTGACAAAACAAACCGTGTTTAACCGTTTAGGGTCAGAGAGAATGTGGAAAATGGTCTGGTATAATATAATTCTGACTGTTTTAGGTGAAAGAAGTCTTGACTAAGATAAGAAGTGGTCCTCTGAGGAAAAAAAGAAATCCCAACAAGAATGTGCTGAACATGGTTAATATCTACTTTAACCAATGCTTGGATGGATTTAATGTACAACAGTGCAATTAATTAAACAAGATCAACAATTACTAATATGTACAAGGATATTTTCAATATTTTTTGTTATATACAGTGGTGTGAAAAAGTGTTGGCCCCCTTCCTGATTTCTTATTTTTTTGCATGTTTGTCGCACTTTAATGTTTCAGATCATCAAACAAATTTAAATATTAGTAAAAGATAACACAAGTAAACACAACATGCAGTTTTTTAAATTAAGGTTTTTATTATTAAGTGAAAACAAAATCCAAAACTACATGGCCTTGTGTGAAAAAGTGTTTGCCCCCTAAACCTAATAACTGGTTGAGCCACCCTTAGCAGCAACAACTGCAATCATGTGTTTGCGATAACTGGCAATGAGTCTGTTACAGCGCTGTGGAGGAATTTTTGTCCACTCATCTATGCAGAATTGTTGTTGTAATTCAGCGACATTGGAGGGTTTTCGAGCATGAACCGCCTTTTTAAGGTCATGCCACAGCATCTCAATAGGATTCAGGTCAGGACTTTGACTAGGCCACTCCAAAGTCTTCATTTTGTTTTTCTTCAGCCATTCAGAGGTGGACTTGCTGGTGTGTTTTGGATCATTGTCCTGCAGCAGAACCCAAGTTCGCTTCAGCTTGAGGTCACGACAAAAATAAAAGAACAGATGGCCCGACATTCTCCTTCAGGATTTTTTGGTAAACAGAAGAATTCATGGTTCCATTTATCACAGCATGTCTTCCAGGTCCTGAAGCAGCGAAACAGCCTCAGACCATCTCACTACCACCACCATATTTTACTGTTTGTATGATGTTCTTTTTCTGAAATGCAGTGTTACTTTTTTACGCCAGACGTAATGGGACACACGCCTTCCAAAAAGTTTAACTTTTGTCTCGTCAGTCCATAGAGTATTTTCCCAAAAGTCTTGGGGTTCATCAAGATGTTTTCTGGCAAAACTAAGACGAGCCTTTATTTTCTTTTTGCTCAGCAGCGGTTTTCATCTTGCCATGCAGACCATTTTTGCCCAGTCACTTTCTTATGGTGGAGTCATGAACACTGACCTTAACTGAGGCAAGTGAGGCCTGCAGTTTTTTGGATGTTGTTGTGGGGTCTTTTGTGAACTCTTGGTTGAGTCGTCGCTGTGCTCTTGGGGTAAGTTTGGTCGGCCGGCCACTCCTGGGAAGGTTCTCCGTTGTTCCATGTTTTTGCCATTTGTGAATAATGGCTCTCACTGTGGTTCGCTGGAGTCCCAAAGCTTTAGAAATGGCTTTATAACCTTTTCCAGACTGATAGATCTCAATTACTTTCTTTCTCATTTGTTTCTGATTTTCTTTGGATCTCGGCATGATGTCTAGTTTTTGAGGATATTTTGGTCTACTTCACATTGTCAGGCAGGTCCTGTTTGAGATTTCTTGATTGCGAACAGGTGTTGCAGTAATCAGGCCTGTGTGTGGCTAGAGAAATTTAACTCAGGTGTGATAAACCACAGTTTTAACAGGGGGGCAAACACTTTTTCACACATGGCTATGTAGTTTTGGATATTGTTTTCCCTTAATAATAAAAACCTTCATTTAAAAACTGCATGTTGTGTTTACTTGTGTTATCTTTGACTGATATTTAAATTAGTTTGATGATCTGAAACATTAAAGTGACAAACATGCAAAAAAAATAAGAAATCAGGAAGGGGGCCAAAACTTTTTCACACCACTGTATAACGTTAGAGTCACATTTTCATTTGAGAAAAAAACAGTGCTGGCATATCAAATATTTTAGGTTTCAAGCCATTTGTGACCTCTGCCAGTGAAGTCTCTATAATCACACTAATAAGACCCAGATGTAGTCGAAGTTGTCAAGATTCAGTATTAACTTTTTTTTGCCACATACACATTTACACACAGAACACAAACTGCAGTGAAATGTAAACCTGGTCAGCTTCTCAGACAGTGCTAGAAATTTCTGCCTTTCTGTGATTGCAGCAGAGATGAGTTTGACAGGTTTATTAATGCTTCAAGAGAAAGAGCATGTATGTTCCAGCCGTATGGCATTTCGAAAGAGATTCCAAGTAACAAAGCACTGGATAAAACAGGTCTTATTATTAGCTTCAGAACAGTGGGACTCCAGAAACATGAAAAGAAACAGCCATTAATGTCACAGAATTCAAACCCTAAACATACCATTTTGGACAGACACTCTGTATAAGACATAAATATAGGCCAGATAAAGCGGTTTCTACCAGGATTCCTAGTATTAAAGTGTTCAAGGCTTTGAACAATCACTTGATTGTTCCTGAGCGAATATTTTAAACATCAAAAGTTTTTCAATTGCATTTTGTTTGACATGCTGATGAGACCGCAATATCGGACTGCCAACTTATGAAGGCTGCATTCTTCAGACGTGACAACCCATGAATAGCCACATCTATGGATGTTCACTGCACCAAGTCCTAATCTAAACCTCTGTGTCATTCATACTTCACAGAATCACTCACTGGACACAATGCTGAACTTCTCTACAACAGCTTTTGTGAATGAGCAGAGTGTATGACAGAATCTTCTCACATCGTTGCAGCAGATGTTTAATAATCAGTGCTGAGGGCCACATCTGAACAGATATGAAGGCTACTTTGTACTATTTTTCATTACTTGTGAAGGTTTGACGCTCATATAAAAGTCAGAGGGTCTGAAATGATCCCCAAAGCTACTTAATAGCCACTGCCAACTCAATTTTTAGGCATGATTTACTTAGACAAACGTGCAGAATCCAAAACCAGATGGGAAATTGGTTTGACTAATAACTATTGTACATTTCATAATCCAAGTTTTATTCTTATTCACAACCAAAATCACTGCAGCTTCACAGCACTCCCTGCAAATGTGGAGATTTCCGAATTAGTTTGCTTGAATGAGTCGTTTTGTGTACTTAAGGAAAACGCATTTCAATAAACACAAAAATCACATTCCCTCCAAGTAATTGCAAATGAAAAGCACGATGACAAATGGCGAAGTAATTTTGGCCCTAAAGGCTACGTCAAAATAATGGCAACACACACTAGCATTTCATTTTTCCACTTGAGGAAATGTGAGAGTCCTCTTGTCCTTTTGATCAAATTAGCAAAGGGGTAATTTTGCAACTAGGCTAAAATCAGCACCACTTTGTCGTCATCGACACCTAATGCGTCTAATTTGCGTAATAACACATCATGCTGAGACTCAGCAGGACTGTATCACTTTGGATAGATGATGCAGCATTTGATATCATAATAAAGGGTGTCTTCAGACTAAAGATCATGTTATTTTTTTCATTAAGTGCAAGGAGGCGTAATCTCTCAAGCTTTTTCAGAACACCACTAAAAAAAAAGTTAGACCACATTTTTGCATATCCTAATTAAGACAAAACAAATATACAGTAACAGTATATTTCTATTTTTAAGCCTTTTGACAGTAACTGATATATATACACATTCATTCTCAGCTCTGAAATGACTTAAAAAGGTAATTTTTTTGTCAGAAGAACCATTTGAACCAAATTGCCATTATTGCCTAGAACTAAAACACAGTAAAATTCTAGTTTAAAAAATGTTTTCCGCAGCATTTTTACTACAAAAAGTGAATGTAGTGCCCAACATTGCATACTTTTTTTGTGTGTGTTAAATTAACGCATGACCTGGTTTAAAAGGGCAGTTCTTGTTGGACATTTCAGTGAACACACAACCATACTGTGTATAAAATAGAATAGTTCATAAGTACGTGACTGCTGTAAGTTAAGGCATTTTTCCACAAAATTAAAATTACAAATGCAAATGTAATGACACCATATGGAAACGTAATGGCCAAATAAAAATCCCCTTGACATTCATTATGTTGTTTAATTTGGTCAGCGAAATAATTTAAAATACATCATCCAGCCCTAGACTCTCATTTCTCTGAATTACAACTATTGTAGAGTCTCTTTTCATTGTAAAGATGTCTGCTCCTCATGCTCTGCTGTGTCAACCACTGATTAAACTTCATGAGTTGAATTCTTCTTGAGCAATGATCCTGAAGTCTCTTTCAAAAGGAAGTTCTCTCTGTTAAATCACTGTACTCCATTCTCTCTGTGTGAAGCTGGACCACAGCTGTGGCACCAAATTTCAATTTAATGCCATATAATTCCTGCCTTGGCTGAGAGAGAGTTAGAAAAGTGACAGGGGGTTCAATGGACAGTCCAGGCCTGGAGGGATGTTGGCTTGAGCACTGCAGGGGAGTCTGTAGCTTCCTGACAACTTACTGGCAACCAATGACATCTTCTCTCTCCCTCCCTCTGTCCCAAAGAAAAAAAACACTCTTAACCCCTGACAACCTCCATTAAACACAGCGAGTCTAATTCTACACTAGTGGAAGCTGCTTTTGCAGACAGTGGGGGCTATTCGGACAATTATGTCTATTTGCTTAGGATACATACATTTTTTTGAAGAGGGACATGTCACGGTCAGATGTGGAGTATGTGAATTCTGTTACGAGCACTTGAGAACCAGTCTGAAAAGAGTGTTTGCCACTTTTTTTATTTGCCCTCAAAATCACCACTTTCATTTAAAAAAAAAAAAAGATATCCTTGAACACAGCATCGTGGGCTAAAGGGATACTGCACCTACCTGTCCTGTACAAATGAAAATACTGTTATGTCTTACTCATCCTCATGTCAACTGATTTTCTTTCTTTTTGGAAAAAATGTAAGACTGTGCTGGCCACTGTTTTTCATATACATTTATAATAAATGGTCACTGAAGATGTGAGCCTCAAAAAATATAACATGCATGGACCACTTTTTAATACGTTCATATTGTGCACACTATATTCAAAGTCTTCTGAAGTCATACAATAGCTTTCTGTAATGAAAAAAAACTCAAATGCAAGTTATTAAATGGAAAATCATCAACTCTAGTGAGATGTTGAAGTTGCAATGTAGCGACAGATCTTTTATTCTGTATTGTGACACACATCAGAGTGACAAAGATTATCAAAAAAAAAGTATGACAGGGATGATGACAGATGTGAATGTTAGCTTGAAGTTTTAAGAAAGGGGCGAAGTTAAAGTGGACGAAATGATTGAAGAAGTAATACGTTACCAAATTCAAACAATTTTAATATAATAAGCAATAAGATGCATTTAGAAAACAGACAGATTTCCATTTCATGTCAAATCTGGTTAAATTTGGATCATTAAATGCCAAATGGGACACCCTACAGTCTCATGGACTTAACTGACATGCATATTTGGCGGCCACTGTAAGTCTGCAAGACAGGGCACATGAAGGCCCTGTCCCAAACGACACACTTAATTCGCACTTGTGAACTAACGATAGGTGTTAATTCATTATTTTTGCTTTTTGTGCATTTTTGCCAAGCCCGAACTGAGGCGAGCTCCGTAACAGACTTCTATCGCACATTTGTCAAGGCGCATAAGTTAAAGTTATGGACTGAGGCTGTGTCCCAAATGGCACACTTCATGTGCACTTGCAGTCTTACAAAGGCTTCCGTGTCCATGTGACCTTTAAGTCCATGAGACCGTAGGGTGTCCCGTTTGTCATTTTAGCTTTCTGATGGGTGTTAGGAAGCAGTGCCGGCCCGTCCAACAGGCGTTACAGGCGGTCGCCTAGGGCCACGCCTTAAGGGGAGGGCCCCGCGGCCTAGAGGTTGTCAATTCAATTTCAAGGTGTGTTCGACTTGAAGCGGCGTGGTGCAGACAGATCGGTGTTTGACATCGAAGTACCGCGAGAGCTATATACTAATGGACAGTTCTGCATGCTTTCCTATCCTATTGCAGTACTTTGATGTAAAAACATTTATCGATCTGCAGAGCCCCTTTAATTCAACACACATACAAATAACACACCAGGGGTGTACAGTGCGTTTAAACATTTAATGACGTTTTTGCTCTAAATTCATTTCATAACATCAGTCGAGTGTTTGAAATAACTTTCTTTTGTGATCTGATGTGGTTTCATATCACAGAATGAGGCAAAATCATGCTATTTTATAGTATTCTACAGTGATCCGGCTATTTCGAATACATTGCATTATAATTACTTATGCATCGGAAAAAATAGACCCGTGATGGCTTGAAGAACAGAGATAAACCATTTAGTCACAATCGTGTGTTTACTGTCTTCATTCTTCATCAGTTAAAACGTCCTATCTGTGTTTTATTCAGCTACTGCATCAATAGCATATGCCTTTGTCCATATTATGGATTTCCTCCAACGTGATGTTTTGTGAGTATTTCATTTTATGATTTTTTCACTTATGGTTTTACTGCACGAGGGCACCCTCCGGCTACCAGTATGAATGAAACAGTTACAGTTACAGTTACTCACTACACCTTATTTTGGGTAAAAATAGGAAAAATATACTAATTTTCTCCAGTGTAGAGGAGTTTTCTCTCTGTCTCTGCATATAACATTTGCATATTCAGTGGATGCATATAACATTTCCTGACAAAAATTAAGAAATTACTGTTAATGATTTTTAATCATAATCATTTATGATAAATCCTTAGACCTTTCTAAACAATTATAAACCTCCTGCATATTAACAGGTCATGCTGCAGTTTTCTGCAAACTATATTAATAATAATCATTATCAATAATTATTACTTTGTTTAATGATTTATTTAGTTAAAACTATAATTAGAAGGATTAGTAGTCATGTAACGAATCAGCTGATGGGAAATATGAATAATTAATCATAGTTAGTTATAATTAATTATGAATATTTTGGATCCGCTGTAGATATTTAGCTTACCACTCAGGGTCAACTGTCTTGTCAATTCTAAGAAGGTTAATTTCCTGGTTAAGGGAAATAACTTTCTTACTGTACATTCTACAAAATTTTGTAGCGTAAATCTGCCTGATTAGTGACTCCGGTTATGAGCAAACAATGAACACGTCAAGTGTGATACAAGTAAGGTTTTATTAACTACATAAACACTTAAACTAGTCTAACATACTACATAAACACATAAACTGGTCTAACATCCTACATACACACATAAGCTGGTCTAACATACACATACACACACACTCACAGTTGGTATGATCGAGGTAAACAAAAGAAAAACCGAACGGTTAAAGTTTAATTCAATACAGAAAGAGACATAAGGAATGGGATTTATGAAACCATTTGCATATTCAACAGATCTACACCTGAGGGAAACGTCAGATTCTTAGTTCAAACACGCCTTTGTAAAAAGGTGCAAATTATACCTAATTAATAAGACTAAGTTTGTTACTTGCGAGTCTCGGCTGTCTGAAATAGATTCCTGATGCAATCTTAAGGCCCAATATTTTGCTGAAGTTGGTTGATGAGAAAGAACTAGTTTGAGTCAGAGAATCTTTGGTGAGTGGAAAGGACAAGGCCGAAGAAAGGCTTGGCACAATGCTTTGGTATCCTGAAGCTTTTTCTCACATCTTCATCTTAGCATCTGACCGAACCACCGCCTGGGCGGGTCACATGGTGTGTCAGCTTTAAGGTCAGAGAAGATCCCCGCCTCTCGAGATGGGCTTATCCAATGAGAAAGGCCGGAATCCCAAGTGGGCGTTTTAAGATCCTGGGGAGTTTATGACTCTTTTTGTGTGGAAACATGGAACTTAGTATCAGGAACTTGAATCGAAAATACTAAAGGTTCTCAGGGCCCTAATATATTGCCTACGTACCAACAAATAATATACATTCTTTTTTAGATCATCAGAAGGCGAAATTCATAGATACAAACAAGGTTACTAGTAAGGTATAGCATGAGTGTTTATTCGTACAGCTGGATCAAAAAAAAAAAAAAAAATAGTCTATACTCAACAATTAATACAAAACAGCAATAATATAAACAATGGCCTGAAGAAAATGTGTGTTCATTCAAAGAAAAAGTTTTCCTATGAATTAATTAGTAAAAAAAGTCAATTTCTACTGTGCATTGTGCCTCTTGCTTTGGAGAATTCCGATTTTTTGGGGTTTTTTGGAGGAGTCGGCTCGCATTCCACAAGGTTGTAAATTTATCGGGTTACCATGAAACCAGGGTCCTGTTCGGTTTCCTGGGGTGTTACAGAGTATTTGTAAAATCTAGCTAACAAAATATATATTGAATGTTTGATTGGTCCAGACGCTACAAATATTTGAGAGATAATAAAAACAACTTTTTTGGGGGGCAAAATTGTGCATATCTACAAACAGGCACAGTAAACTTAGTGTTCTTTATCATTTCTGGCAAATAAAGAAAATGTTTATCTAAAAAAAAAAGTTTATCATTCAGATTTTGTGTGCAGATTTTGTTGGTTCAGATTTTGGAATTGAAATGAAAGAATGATAGAGAGATTAAAGTGAAATTGTAGTAGAAATGGAATCTAAACTGTATCTTTATGGAGCCGGAAAAAAAAGGATGTTCTGACTGCTATACATACTTTTTTTTGCTGTAGTATTGGTATTTGTTTTATAAATGCAATGATGCCTATGATCACAGACTTGTCATATTTTTAAATTGCTATGACAATTTTTACACTAGTGGGGCCTATTTTCATTATCTTGCCTAGGGCCCCACAACCCTACAGGCCGGCACTGTTAGGAAGCACCCCCTTTGCACACTTCTGCAGGCCAGCTCCACAGCAGACTTCTACCCGACAGTCAAAGCAGCATTACCTCATGAAAGTATGGACTTCCAGAGGGTTCCACACAAGTGAGGAAGACGCGAGGGTTTAGGGTGCGATTTGTGACAGGGCCTCAGAGGATGACCATGAGGCCATTTGGGACATGTTGAAATTATGAATCAAATCTGATTTATGAAAAAAACGATTCGGATCTTTTAAATGAACTGGTTGTATTGGATAAACTGATTCCTTAAAAAAGATCCGAATCGCGAGATCGGCAATCACGGTTATGAACAATCCCTGAGAGCTACTCTACAGCGAAATTCACGATTTTCAGTGAGTAACGACTAAATATTCAGTAAGTCCGTATCAAAAGACTTCAGAAGTCTTTAACTATAACATGAGACATATAGCCTACTTTTATAACGATTTTTAAATATATTTTTACATTCACCCCCATTCATTGCCTTTGCCTGGAAAAGACAGCCAAATGACGTTCCTGCTTTTCCCCTCTTATGTGGGTTCCGACAGACATTGGGGTAAGTAAATAATGACAGAATTTTACATTTTTAATGATTTATCCCTCGTATATCAAATGATTATTATCATTTCTTCATCAAATCATACATCAACAGCAAAACACATCTCACTCTAACAAGCGAGAGAGAAAACTGACGCGTCCTCCTGACAGGGAATATTTTAAGCACGGGTTCATTGCCTCGGCAGATTAACCCGTCTTAACTCAGCTAAACAAAACACAGTATATATCTGCAACCAACTTAAACCAGCTGATCAGAAACTAAGATGGGAGCTGCTCTCCAAACTCACTCATTACACTGTTGCGCAGTCACGCAGATGAGAAACAAGTGCACGCGTTTGGAAGGACCGCGTCCTCTCACCATCTCCAGTGCGCTTTTCACAAAACTTTCAAACGCCAATCTGAAGTCAAACCACCAGTCCCCGTCTAAAATGCTGAAAATGCATCAAAAGCTAAACATAATTATGCCCATCGTAACAGTTTGAAACCGCATAAAACGCCACAGAGTTTCACTTGTCCTTCACTGATTGCGAGCGCGTCCAACACGAGACGCGTACAACAATCTCCGCTCAAAGCCAATGATTTCCCTTCCAAAACACACTTTCCGGATAATATTTAAATCTCTCGAAAATATTCATCTTACCTTGTTGAATCAAAGCGATGGATATTCCAGCCAGAACGACCCAGTACACGGGATTCTTCATGGCGTCTGAAGCGGATCGAGTGCGCGTGAGGTCTGCGTGATTGTTTTCCTTCTTGCAAATACCAATTTGAAAATCCGGAGGAATAAGTGGAAGTGTAGTCCCAGGCTCTAAGTAACTGTGAAGTAGGCACTCACTCACTCACTCACCTACGCAGGCGCTGAGAAGTCCCTCCTTCAGTGAGGTATTGCTTATGGAGCTGTTAGGATAGGCTTCCACAGGATTACAAGAACCCGCTGTTTTCATTTGCTCAAGAAATGTGACTGTGCATTTGAAGTGCAAATGCTTGGGTTAGTTTCCAGATCTTGAATTCGCTGCATATCATCAGGCCGTTTGTCTTATTGCTTAGTCGTTTAATAATCTGTTCCTGTTGTTGAGTTATTATTTAGCACTGGTTTTAATTTTCCTACATGTCCCCTTGAAATTAATTGACCCTACTATCTCGAATTTGGTTCGTTATTAGTAGAACATAGCAATCAGTGTAATATTCAGGGTTTTTTTATGGGGTCTGGTATTTCGGAACGGTGTGCAACGTTATGCAATTCCAATCTATGGTGCACAATTAAGTAGCTTTAATTTAAAAGTAAATATTATGTAACAAAGATCTTGTTTGTTTGGAGCCATAATATTATATTTCTTCTGTCTATATATATAATATAGATAATATACTTTACACACACTTCAAATGTTAAAAATGGTTATAGCCATGCTCAAATCATTTCCATGTTTCCTAAATCCATTTTTACTTTGAAACCCTTGTAGCTCATTTCTAATTGGTTAAACTGACCATGTTACATATTTTCCCTGATCTCTCTCCTAAGCACTTTTTATGATCAGGATGTGGGCCTATGAGAGACATCAGCAGGTTATTACAAATATTACATGAGTTTCTCCTGCCAATTGGTGAATTGAATAAACAAATGTTGGCCTACTTCCAAGAGCCATTAACACAATCTAAAAACATGCACACACTTCCTCATGTCAGCAAAACACTCTAAAAAAAGGCCAGCATCCACTTTAGAGATGCACTATAATTAATTGTTTTGTTTAGGTGTGGAGCACCACTTCAGAAACAGGTTGAGAAAGCAAATAAATATTTTGTGATTGCTGCATTCCGTTGTAACTGTGTCTGGTGTTCAAAAGGTGAACATAAATTAATCATGTAATATTGGCTTTCCGTTGTTCCTCTTTGAAGACCTCAGCAGGTGACTTGCCATTAAATTTGGCTTTGAAAGTGAATGTGAAAAATCATTAACCAGCTCAGTCAAGGGAAACTGCTTGTCATCTCCAATGTCAATGAAACTCTTTACGTCATATGAAGAATTTTAAAAAAAAGACCTTAAGCAATTCAGAGTCGGAATTGCTACAAACCATTTGGCAGAAAATGAAGTGTGCGGGAAAAAATTGATTATTTGACAATCCTGCTTAACTGAGTACGTCAAGCCATGGCATAAAGATGATTATATTCATTGATATCTCTGACACAAATACACTCCATGCAACCTTGATAACAAGCTTCAGCTTTGTTAAAGGTAAATGATCATTTGAGCCAGAACCAAACTTAAATAGCAAACAAAACATATTGATTGTGCAAACAACATGTGAATTCTGCATGGAGATTCTGAAACAATGCAATCTGACTGCTTCGATATTAAGTTGTTGCTATGATTGCTAGGGAGTTCTGAGTTGTTATGTTTACTGACACTACTAAAAAGCCTAGAGATATGGTTCAATGCTATTGGATTTTTTTTTAACCCAATTTCAGTGAAAATTGTAAGTCTGATCACCCTCAACAAACCTCATGGATTTGAGGCGCAAACAGTGCAAGTTTAATACTTACGCTTGAGGTTTGTTCAAATAACTGTAGTACTAATCAAACCTGGTTGATTTTTTTTCAGCCCTGCTTGTTGTGTTTATATCAGTTCAAATAAATTGGTTTCTTTCTGGCACTGCAGACTGGCAGCATATATCCCTGTATTGTTGCCCTAGGGAAAGCCGTTGCTCGATATAACTAGACATCAGGCAGACTCAGTTAATCTACAGCAACCAAACTGAATTGTTAGGACGTTCTGAGAATTTCAGTCCTCCAGATGAGTCTGTCCTGTTCTTTTGCCTTTTGACAGAGCAGACTATAAGACCAGAGCACGCTTAGAGAAATGAAAGACTCCAGAAGCGTAAGTGTATAAGCTAGAAGGGAACTCTATGAACGAGAGTGTTTCAAGTACCAGGCCATTTGAGAGTCCAGTACTGGGACACTTGAAACTCAGAGAGTCACCTTGCTCACTCTGTGATCCTTTAAATCACTGCTGTCTCGGCTGACCTGAGGACAGCCTGAAGTGCATTAGCCAGAGAGACTGACAGATACATTAGTCAGCGAATTCTTCTCAGATGTGCTACAGCTCCATCAAATAAGCTTCATGGCTTAATTTTGTCTGTCAGGGCAGTTGAACAGAGATCGTAAGCTGTGCTTTTCAATGGCTGTGCCATCAATACATATCTACATTTTAATTTATCATATTTTAACGACTTTAAAACTGTTCTAAAAGTAAAGAAACCTAATTATGCTGTCTACTGTGATATTTTTTTTTTTTACCAGATTACAATCGTTCGTAGGTTCTGTCAGAATCAATAGACCTCAATCATGCTCAAGAACCAGCCGATTGGAAGAAAAAAAATAGCCCAACATAGGCTATAGAGCTAGTGATTATCACAGAATTGTATGGGTTACGTTTATACGGGCAATGTATGGGTTTTACGGGAAACTTGTAATGGTCCCTGTCGTCTTGTCTACGGATATTTGACCTTCTATTGGTGGCTTGTGGTAAAACTACTAAATCCTAATGGATCCTAAATCCCAAAACATGCTACAGGAAACCGTTTTTTAATGGTTTTAATGGTTAATAGTTGATGGTTGGTCATGGATGATGAAACCATTAGAATTTCTGTGATGGTTTCTATTGTTTTTTTCTACATGGAAGTGTCAAAATTTCTATTTACAATGTTTTTGTAGCGTTGAGCAATGAGCCCTCACAGAGCTCACTGTTGATCTCCCTGAATCCTCTGGATTGGCATTGCCTTACGATAGGCCGAATCATTAACGCTTCCAAAACGCCCGTTTTTTGTGTTTCTATCCTGTAGCAAAATTAGACAGATGTAAAGAGAGAGTCAGATATAAAGGAACCATTGTTTGATATAGGAAACTGGAAATTAGGAAAGCCTTTTAGTGATTATTAAGGAAGCGCTACTATAGGCTACATAAAATCCATAGTGCGGCCACATGTACAGCAGCAAGTTCCGGAGTTACATAATCCTTATCTTCATATAAATGCCAGCGTGATAAGCAAAGATACCAAAGAAAAATATCTTGTCAAACATGCGGCGTGATATATCAGAGTATTAATAGAAAAATGCCATCGGAATTCTCACTCCAAGTTGAACTCAAAAGTTGGCAGCCCTGTGATGATAGATAGATAGATAGATAGATAGAAGATAGATAGATAGATAGATAGATAGATAGATAATGAAATTATACACTATATATATGGGTATAGTGTTTGTTAGTATTCATGTGATTATGTTGTTATATTTCCACAGAGAGCATGTTTACATATTCTGCTTCATATCTAATATCTCAAAATGAATGGAATTATGGTGCTACCATATTAGTGGAAGAATGTGTATCAAATGCCGTCTATATTGATAGTTTCAATATGAATGCCAAAGCTAATCCCACTAACAAAACAAACAGCTGTGAAATTGTATTTCAACACATTATGAATAATGAGGTAATGGATCTTGCTGTCAGGAATTCAGAATTCCCTCAGGACACACAGAAAAACAGAGAGAAAATGATAAAGAGAAAAAAAGCAGCATGACAAAACATAAAAAAACCCTCATGTACTACTATTAAAAATCTAATAGATCTACTTTTTAAAGTGTTGTTCCTATGAGTCAAAATGGTTAGCAACATATTTTTCCATCTTCTCTACTTATGTTGCAATATACAACCCAGTGGTTCTCAACAGATGGATCATAACCCAAAAACGAGCCCTAAATCAGTTCTGATGGGGTCAAAGAGAATAGGGAGAAGTAGAAATATGATGTACCGACCACAATGTGTTTGTTTGTTTTTTGCCATACATTAGCTGTAAGTGCATAAAAACATCAACATTCAAGGCATGTTGTAAAAAAGAAAACCATATTGTTGGAGCTCTTGGTCATATTATTTATAAATGTCAATGTCTGGTTTTCAGAACATTTTTGTTTACTTTGGTACAATATGATAAACAATTGAGGTTCATGTTACACACGCAAATAATTTTTTTAATGCTTTTCCTGTCTCCTTTTGCTATTTTTACTGTTCTCTAGATATGAATGTATCTCATTACTAGTCTAAGAGCAAATTTTGCCCTTCATTTTAATTCAAAAATGACTGGGATATTCTGATATAGGACTATCTTAATATCTTTTTTAGGGAGTGTCGGAAAACTTGGAGAGACGCTGAGAATGGGAGATTCTGCATTGGAGATGCATTGCAGTTAATTTCGGTTCCAGTTTTGTATCTGCAGTGGAATTACAGGCCTCCAGGTGGGAAACATAGATGAAAGAGCAGGAGAAGCCAGAATGTTTGATGGGATTTCAGCTCTTGGGGGGCCTCAACCAGTATCTGATTTAGAACTGATCTAAAAACAAGTTTCTCTCCTTTTCTTCTTTCTTTATCATAAAAGCTGATCCTTAATCAACATGCTTTTCTCTGATGCTTGAAAGTATAGTAATACAGTCTTGCATACATTCCTCTACCGCAGAGATCCCCTGTGCTGTTCCATCACTGAGCCTCAGCTCTGTATGACAAGGAGGTGTTCTGAAATTTTGATGAATGTTTAATTCCTGTTAGACAAGTTGATGGGTACTGTGCTGGCGCTCCCGGGAGGCTTATACGGTATTAATCATTTTCATGGTAAATGATTCCGCGAGAAAGGGGATGGATGAGGCAACATTTCTGACATGTATTTGCACCGGACTTTGCCATGATAATCAGCCAGGAACTTATAATAGAGGCCGTATATTATATCAATGTCCACATAAATCATGAAAGATAGAGGGAGGGTGATTCCGATTGAGATTCAGGACGCAGAATGAACAGGGTGGTACAGCCGTTTGCTTGAGAAGAATGGAAGGTGATTATATTTTGCTGTCAAAATTGGCTGTTTTATTAAGATTTTACGAATGACCTTTCAGAGGCAAAATAGAGTTCAGTATTCAAAATAAAGTGAGCTCAGAGAATTCATCTTACCCTGGTGAGTGAGTCACTGCAAAAGGCCAAATGAATTAAATCTGAGCACATACTGTATATCTGACTTATTATACCCGGGTTTGTATGCAACCCATTATTAATATTGAAAACAGTATGCTAGCATGGCAACATTTGACCTGATCATGCAGAGTAGATAATATGAATATATGCTAGGTTGTCTTCATGTAAATAATTATTAATATAAATATTCATTATATTAGATATATTAAATGTGTGTGTGTGTGTGTGTGTGTGTGTGTTGTTGTGTGTGGGTGTGTGTGTGTGTGCGGATAACATATTGGTAATATATATACTATAAATATACACACACACATATTATAATATATAATATATATATATATAATATATACTCTGAAAATATCTTACATTATATATATATATACATATATATCCCTGGTGCTCTCTTATATGAATGTCAAAAGAGACTGATGTTATCAGGGAACATATGAATTTTGAATGATTGATTGTTTCCCTTAAGGTTGTTTGATTTTCACCCCCATTTGAATCAAGTCTATGTGGGAAGGAATATATTTTAATAATAATAAAAACCTTGTGCATGGTTGCATAATGGTATACATAACAGTATATTTTTATATTTATGGTCTTCCTATATAGTTCTGTTCCTCATCATTACTTGAGTGATATATTATGCTTCTATATTTTAGTGCATGGTAGATGTTGTTCAGCAATATTTTAGACTTTATAGTTAGATATGGTAGAAGGCTGACCCCTGGTGGTCATTTTAAGGAATCACATCCACAGTGCAGGTGCAGATGGTTGATGGATATATGTACAGTACAGCAGCACTGGCAGTTAGCATCTCAGCACATTTTTGATAATCTTTCTATATGTTTAAAGCAATTGGATTGGAAAATAGGACCAATAAATCACTATTCTCAGTTGGATAACCAGTCTCATAACTCGTTTTGGATGAATGTCGGATGTTTCGATTGTATGACTCGCAATCTTAAAGTGTTAGTTCACCCAAAAATGAAAACTCATGTCATTCAATCATTTACTCGCCCTCAAGTTGTTCCAAACCTGTATGACTTTCTTTCTTCTGTTGAACACAAAAGAAGATATTTTGAAGAATAAACAGTTGACGGTAGCAATCGACTTTTTTCCGTAATATGGACGTCAATGGCTATCGTCAGTTTGGTTATCAACATTCTTCAAAATATCTTCTTTTGTGGAATGGCATGTGAAGGGCATATAATGAATATTGTTGTTTCCTCTTTATAATTTGTGGTCTACTTGAAAATCTTACATTTCATTTCTTGAAACATTGCTGTGACATCGTGAGGGTATGCCACTGCCAAGAACGTCCGCACTACAATTGCTATAATCAGAAAGATTCAAAGTCAAAGTGTCTTAGATGTGAAACAAACACAGCAAACTGTGCTAGTTTCTGTTCAGCTAGGTTTTTTGTACATCACCCATGAGCATTGCAGCTTTGCTTGAACACTCAATTCTATATGCGTGTGAAGGACACAATGACTCAAGCACAGGCATGAAATCACTTTGACTATAATTCCCTGTCTCTTACCCTGAGCAGCATGACTCATAGGCAGTCATTTACAGGGAACATGGGAAAAGCTGCTCTCAGTGTATTTAAGCACCCTTTAGAAGAATGAAACATATGTAGGGGTATTGATATAAAAAAAATTTACATTTCTAATTCTTGTGAAATGATTAAACATGTTGTTTTATAACCTGTAAGATTTGTGCTTTACAAAAATCACAGACAATTAAACAAAATTGTCACAACACAGGACAGTTTAAGTGAAATGCCAGGTTCTGTGCCATTTAGAATTTAAAATGGCTTTTAAATTCCCATTAAAACCCAGATTTTAAACTGAATTTGAATTCGGGTATAAACAAGATGTAAAATCACAGTTTGAATTTGAATGTGAGAAAGAAGAATAAAAATGAAAAAAAAAATGCTTTCTTAAATCATGGTTATAATATAAAAACATTATGAAATGTAAAAGTTATATATTATGGCATATCAAATCAGTATTACGAGATAAAATATCAAAATTATAATACAAAATATAAAATATGACATTGAGATAAAAGGTTTAAATAATGACACGAAAATATGACAAAAATTCTAAATAAAATGAATAAAAGGCTAAAAAGTTATCTTTATGAAAGCCTTGTTTAAAAGTTTTGGGGGGTAAAAGTTTAAAGTTAAAAGTTTAAAAAGTTTACGTACTTTCATTACAAAATAAATGTAACTGTAATCAGTTACAGTTACTGAGACAAAATGTGTAAATTACAATTACTTATAAAAATGTTAACGATTACAAAGAGAGTTACATCACACACCCCCACATACAGATTTAGCTGATTTCTTTCATAAATTGCATTGACTGTTCTAAAATATAAGACACCCACGTTTAGTACCTATAATATGACACTGCTTTTCTTCTAACTGCTTATTTCCATTTTGGTTTTGTGTATGCTTTTTTTTTTTTTTTAAGATTAACTGTTTTTTTTTTCAAGGCATTGTTAGATGCCAGTGTTTCCTGTCATAACTATGCAAAGATTTAATTTCAAAATCAGTAGGCTATCATAGCTACTAAATTATTTCTTTTTATGGTTTTAAATCTGTATTTAACCTCAGAATGATCTCAAAGTAAGTCTGATTTTTGTGGTGGCTGTGCTTTAAAAATTTTAATTATTATAATCTTAATTTAAGTGATGAAGGATTTCGAAAGTGGGAGTTATCAGTGTTGAGCACTTATTGTAAGGTTAACCCTGCCTGGTTTACATGTCTGAAAATGATTAACACTTGAAAACAATAGAAATTTAGAAAAGTAATAAAAAACTAATCAAATGTAATCAGTTACATTACTTTAGTACAGGAATTGAAAAAGTTACACTACTTATTACATTTTAGATAGGGTAACTTGTAATCTGTAACCTATTACATTTCCAAAGTAATTCCAACACAGATAGATAGATAGATAGATAGATAATAATATATAATAGATTTGATAGATAGATAGATAGATAGATTTCTTTATTTAATTCAAATGACTTGTCATTTCAGTTCAACTTCCTGTGGCGTGTGGCCAATTCAGTTCAAACTCACACTCATGAACTGAAAGAGAGCCAATTCTTCAAGTCTTGAATTTTGCGCAACTGTGGTGAACTGCAAAAAAAATAAGAGTTCTTGTCCTTGCTATTTGCCATCTACTCAGAGACACTTACATAATTCGAGGAAGTCTAACTGACCCAAGGCTACCCATAAAACTGTCTGAAAGGAGCAGTTTTGATGTCTGGTGTTATTGAATGTTTTTAGCCATGTAGTTAAATGATTTTCTAACATACACAGAGCAATCACAAGGCTAAATGGATGAGACAGAAGAGGTGCCAGAGCTCACAGGGCGTGCAACACTCCTGCAGACCATTTAGTGATGTGTGTGTGTGTGTGTGTGTGTGTGTGTGTTGTGTGTAGAGAGAGAGTGAGAAAAAGAGAAGGCTTGACAGTTTTTGTTTGAGTGATATCATGCTGAGACCATCTCTCTCCAGCAGCAGGGGGCCTTTGCTCAGAGAGCCAGCAAGAGAAAACAACAAAGAGAAAGAGGAAGAACGAGCGAAGAGGTGGCAGAGCTATCATGCTTCTCAACGATGTTACATTGCCAAGACTGGCTCCTCAACAAACACAAAGACTCCCCTCAGGGATGCTGGTAATAATACCCTTCAAAAAGATCCTCAATAATTCCCAGATTGCACCAGTCCTAGATATTTATCACTGAGCTGGTAGCGAGAGAAGCTTCCTCATCAATCAAGGAGAAATACCTCAGTATATATCATTTTTACTCGCAGTTTGGTGGAGTTACTGGATAACATTACAGCAAGAACAGGGTCATATTCTTCAATCATCTCAGATAATCGCAGGGCCAAAGCTAAGCAGCTCAGCTTCCTCTCTACTCATCTCATTAGATTCATTTCCTGTGTGTGTGTGTGTGTGTGTGTGTGTGTGTGTGTGTGTGAGTGAGAGAGTGTGTGCTGTTAAGACCATTAGACTGCATGACTCCAGATCTACTAAAGATGAAAGCGAGAGGAACAAATCTTTAGTGATTAATTCGTACTCATTTTTCTTCCCTAACTGTTACTCCAAAGCACCTGCTGTTTTATCTCACAATGCAGCTCTCTGTCCCATGCAGATTTTACCCATTAATTTCAGATTAGCAGAGTGGACACGGCGGATTCAACTAGAAGCCAATGTGTAATTTGGATATGGGAAACACAAGGTGCTGTAGCTTCATTTAGAGGGAGATGCAGAGGGAATGGGAAGGGGTTAGAGGTCTTACAGATACAGACGGTTGATCTAGAGGAGAGACAGCTGAGGGGTGAGAGGTCTAGCTTTCTGGGAGCCTGTATGTCTAGGACGGATACGCATTAAACCTACTGTCACCTACTGAACTGCTTATAACAAGCCCTCATGACTCAGATTTTTCAGGGTATTAGCATTTTTAATAACCCTTGTTGTTAATTTGATCTGACTGACAGCCTAGAAAAAAACATCCAAGATTTCCTATAATGTATGCAAAATTATAATCATTTTTCTCTAATTGATTGAAATGAGGCTTGACCATAATTTAACACTTCATTTTATAACCACTAGAGGACAGTGTCTTCAAACACTCACCTCAAACTTACTGTTTTATACACAGATGATTTTACAGACGTTTAGCAGCGGTCAACGAAGAAATGGAGGAACAACGAGCTAAAACCAGCTCTTGGAGGAGAGTAGGGAAAGACTTTGGGCACTGGTTTCTGTTATAAATGTTTACGTATTGTGGCTTTAAAAAAAACATATGTTTAATCTCAGACGATTGGGCTACTTGGCACAATAACATGTCACTACCCTTCAAAAGTCAGTAAGATTTCTTTATTTATTTAATTCAGAAGAAAAAAAGTTAGTGCTTTAATAAAAAAATAGTAGCATTAAATTATTCAAAATTGACAGCAAAGTCACTTGTAATGTTACAAAATATTATTTCAGATTTTCACTTCCTTTGAACTACACTGTGAAACAATTTTTGTTTTGCTTTTATTTTTAATTTTTCTTTATGAAGTTTGACATGCTGAATACGAAAAGCAGATTCGTTTTTGTGTATCATTAACAGTGTCATGTAAACTAAACAAATATGTTGACAACTTATACAAGGTAGTCTGTTATTACTCATGCGTAAAAATTACATAAACAATAACAGCAGTTACAACAGTGAACAACAGTGTAAAATAAATAGTTAGCCTACCAAAAGCCAGTCGTCCAAAACTTCAGAAGTGTACGTTGGATGATTTTTGTCTTTTATGACTAGTCCCACAATGTTTTGGAATGTCCCAGAAAAACAACTAGAATGTTACAGAATATTCCAGAATGTTACAGATAATTCTAGAATGTTCTCACCTAAATTAGTAAAAAAAAAAAAAAAAAACCGTATCCAATGTTGTCCAACTAAACCAATGTTTCATAATTAATGATAGAAGGCCTCAAATTTGCCTGACCTAAACATTTACCAAAATATTGAAGCTACGTGAAAATAAATAGTACAATAATAATTCGCACCAGAGAATACCATAAAAAATTTAAGTGAAACTAATTTTTGTTACATTGTGCTATTCAACAAAGGATCCTGAAAAAAAAATCAGTTTCCACAAAAACATTAAGCATCAACATTGATAAAAATGTTTCTACAGCAAATCAGGAATAAATTAGGCTACATTAAATATATTAAAATAGAAAGCTTTATTTTAAATTCCAGTAATAAATGTGACAACTGGCATGACAATAATACACCAATAGTAGATGCTTTTTATATAGGCTACTATTGCCTATGTACCTTGTGCATGATACATTGCACTGTGATGTTAAGCCTTTAATTTACTACCATTTCTTGCCACCAGAGGGCATTGTTTTTGTAAGTACAGCAGGTGTTCTAATGAAAATCATGTTTATTATAATTGCAGGTCATAGTAATTCTTTTAACGAATTGTGTCGTACTGAATGAGGATTCGAAAACTCATCTTGCTGTAATCAACCAGGTTTCTATAGCTGTTCTTGAGAGAAACAGAGTTATTTGAGTTTTCGGTTTTAGGTCAGGGCACCCAGAGGACTAAAAAAACAACATAAACAAGTTAAACATCTGTGGGAGAATGCGCTCACACTACCTAATTGACACCAGTGACGCCAAATAGACTTATATTTACAAACAACCACTTAAATCTAATAGAATTCATTTACATTTTTATGAGCTGTTCTATCTCAGCAACAGGCATCTGGGGAAAGCAGATGGGAAGAGAATTAAAGCGTGAATAGAGGCATTATGAGCGTCCACCGAGAGTGGGCCTGGGTTTATTTCTATCCCCCTCTCACAAGGACACTAGATGCTCCCGATAGCCCCGCAGTAATGGCTGAATCGTATGGACGAAGGGGTTCACGCAAGTCACCAGCCGACAGAAGCTTTTAATGTAATGTAAAGGAGTGGGATCGGAGTCGGATATGAAGGGGGTGGAAGGGGCGGTGCGGTCGGGGGCAGAGGTGCGGCGGAGGAGGCGATGCCCCTCTGAGTGCACTTAAGTGGTTAAAAGTGTAGGGAGGAGGAACAGGCCGCTCTTTAAATGAAAAGACACATGAAGAGTAGGCTATAGTTTGCTATCCCGTACTTTCCGCGGAGAAGAATCGCATCGAGGCCATTGAAGTAATCCACGTCCAACGGGACCCATATGGTTCGGCCATTTATCCGAACAGATTGGCGCTTTCCTTAGCATCAGCCGACTGCTAATCCCCGCTTTCTTGAGTCTCACACACAGAACCTGTTAATGGCAAAGTGTCATGTGATGGGCAGCCCAAACCAACTGCAGGCGAAATGATGGGCAGCTCGGCCCGTCCCCACGTGACCGCCTCTCTCGTATTGATTCCCCTCCAATGTCTAATTCTATTAATCAGAGCAATTTCCCTGTGGGCAGTGGTTTATTTCACTCATCAAATGCCTGATGAAATCTTTAGACACCACGAATTAGGGCCAATCACAACAAATAGCTGATAGTGTTAACCAGTCACAAGCTGCGCCGAGGCAGCGGTCCACTCTAATTTGAAAGCAAGTGAGGTGATAATGCGGTCTGTCATCCTTTTGTGGGCGCGCATTAATGCCGCTGCCTGAGATGGCAATTGACGGCAAATCGACTGCTTCCAAAGGCAGCAGAAGAAGATGAAATTGGGTTGATGCTGAAAATAAAGAACATTGACTGGCAAACTGCGGAGCGACTGCGGACTTTAATCCATTATTGTGCCTGGTGGGGAGGGCTTAATGCATCCCTGTCTTACATTATATTTGCATGGAGCTCTGCTCTCAAAACTGGAGATATACATTAGAGAGACTCTGCGTTAAGTGGCTGACTGCGCCTAATTGATTTGCCAAGAGAAAGGGTCAAGTTTGCTGTACGATATGGAAAATCTATAAACTATTGACAAATTATATGTACAGGGGCTCTGTGCTCAGATTCACCGACACGTGAGATTGGAGAAATTAAATGTAAGATTTCAGTTGCTTGAATTTGCAGACAAATATGGTGCCAGTGCAAACTATGTGCTCAAACACACACACACTGTAAATGCAATAATGGTTGCTATTCTGTCAATACAGCCTTATTTGTACATAAATATGCATGTAAATTTATATTTATATTTACGTAACATAAATACCTTTAGGTCTATATAATAGTCTCATAACCAAAAATGCAGTATTTTTTTTATAATATTCTACATTTATTTAAATGTTAAAATATAAGGATATTTAATGTTTCATGTGTGTGTGTGTGTGTGTGTGTGTGTGTATGTGTGGGTATTATTTATAATACTATGTAAATTGCATTTATTAATATTAAATGCATGTATTAAATGTAATTATAATGTAATAACAATGTGTATAGCTAAATGATACATGTATTTAATATTTTTAAATATTTAACAACACACCTATAAATACATATATAGGCTTATGCTGTTAAATATTTAAGTGTTTAAATATGTTTATACATGTTTTAATTTTATTATATGTTTATATAATTGTCATGTTTTTATGCAGATTGGTATAGAAATCTGATCACAGTTAGTTTTATATAGGCCTACTCTAAAATCATAATTTTTTTATTAGTTTCCTAAAAAAAGAGTGAGAGAGACAATAAAACGACACATAGTTTTTTGTATAATAAGGTCATTTTTTTTAATTAAAAAAAATATGTTTTTAAGCTACATGTTGCTGTCTCTCCTTTTTAATGAATAAATAAATAAATAAAACTAAAAAGTCCATTCCATCTTTCTCCACAGCTCCTATGTACCATAACTACAACATCAATACAAAATATCGAAATATGTGTAGCGATCAATTTCATGAACACAAACCCTCATATCCCTCAAACTGAAGCATGACATGGGCTGCATTGTTCTTTTGAATCTCACAAATCTCACAGTTTCGTTACTCCATTAAACTCTGTCTGTCTTATGATTGCTAGGACTTAGATATCGTATCCCTATTCCAAGATTCTCCTATGCGCAGGCCGGTTCCTTATTTGCCTACGAGGAGCGATGTAATATGCAATTGCTGATATAACCCCCCTTCCGACCAAACAACATGGGCAACCAAAAGCAATCTGACTGCATATCATTGTCTGCCTATATTGAGTGTTTCCAGACACATACCTGGTGATGATGGGCAGGCGTCAGAAATGATTAAGTATAGAATTGGAGAGATATGCAGAGGTCCTGGCCTTATTTGAACATACATACTTTTGCATTGATGACGGTGCTTTGGTATGCCACCATCTTGCCGCTCCACGCAGTTAGCAGAGAACAGCTGTTCATTTGAAGCTGTCTGCACCTTTTCTTGACCCCATTTTGTTCTGCGCGGTAGCTGAGACAGAGGAGGAATTAGTTGTATTACTGTCGCCCTGCCGCTGTGTGTGTTTCTGTGATTCCACTTGTATTCTCTCCATTACCGTGGCCCCTCTGTCTGATTAGGCACAACACACTCACTAACATGCCAAATCACTAGTGCGTACCGCAGCCCAGAGCCCGGCTTTGGACATACACACTCACACATCCGCTCACACACGCTCGAATACACACTTCCAAACCCTGCCACTTCAGAAATCAATCGGACTGAAACCCCCCCCCCCCCCCCCCCAAAACGGGCCCCCAATGATGTCCATTTATCTTTGATTTGAGCGCCTTTTTCAGTTCTTACATACCAGAACTTGCGAAAAAATTATTGAGAAGAAATCTCATGCATAGATTAGAGATGGTGAGTTTGTCTTGTAAGGCAAGATGAAGACAAGAAATACTCATATGTTTGACCCGTTTGTTGTGTATTTTTCTATTGCATTTTCAATTACAAGAAATTACAAGATGTTACTGTAAAAAAAGGACGACTTTCAATGCAACGCATGAATAAAATATCTCCGGGGGGGGGGGGAATCTTATTGCCACTCTTTCTTCTATTGACTTGAAATTCAAAAGGGAGAAAATTCTGGTGAAATCACCTGCATTTCTTTTATAATATTCATTTAAACAAAGCTTTGGCTAAGTCATATTGATTGTGTTCTGATTTAAAAGTACCTGAGGCAGGGTGTCTCTAATCCGAAGGCTCTTTTAAAAATCACCTGGTCAGACAAATGGGACCTTTTAAAGGAGTATAATGTGTTCTTAAATTATTTTATTGATGGGAAGTGGGATGGCCTCCGCAGGTACCCATACAAATGTTTGGAGCACACTGTGAAAGGGTCAATTTGTGCTCCATTTTCCATTTCTTCATTATCTGCCTTTAAAGCCGTGCTGAGTAGCTCAATAGGGCTGCAAGAAACTTCCACCCTCGTGCATTTACCACTGCCAACGTTCGCCTCCCTGTCGATTTATAAACGCTTTAATCGCCAAATCATAATTTGTAGTAAATTGTGGTTGTTGGAAATAGCAGTTTACAAGGTTTAGACATGCAAAAGTGAGACGTATACATATTATATATTTCAAAAATGAGCATAGCTAAGGACGTCTTGGATTTCTTGCTATTAAAAAATAGCTTAACTGCAGCTCGGCTCACTTGAAATATAATTTTGCAGTTGCTCGTTCTCTAGAGACCTAGAATATACATATTACTGAGCATTAATGAGCGAGGATGCCTTATGTTTTCTGTAATTATGTGTCAATTTGCAATAAAGCCAAATAACAGGGTTACTTTTGCTCCGCCGTGGGTTTATTAGCAGTGAGGCCTTTATGACCCTGACATGAATGGGCTGAATAGCATCTCCAAATGACAGGTTAAAATGCACTTCCACTTACATTTAAACTTCCATGTAGGCACTTCAATTTAATAATGCAGTCATCATTTGTAAATGACTCCTCTTTCAGAGTCCATTAAGAAGTTTTTTTCCTCTATTGAACTGAGAGTCAATAGGTGTGTAATAAGGAAGTGCAGCCCATGCGAATCAGAGGTGGTGGGGGTTGGGGGGGGGGGGGGGGATGATAAAATTGCTCTATGAACAAACTAATTAACGTCTGCTTGCCCAGACTCGTGGTAAAGTGGCACATTTGTGCTTTTTTAGCAGCCGTCGTTTCGTTGACTCTGACCAGGACTTTTGGGTTGTAGATTAGTGGAAAAATGGGCTCTTAATTAGCTGCTAACAGTAGGTGACGCTTACAAATGGGGAATAAGTTAGTCATCATCAGTGTTAGGCAATTCGTAAGTGAATTTATTTTTGTTTATTATTTTAATTCTCTCATATAGAACGGTGGAAAGCTGGAGACTATGACGGACACACATGTACAAAACTGTTAAATGTAGAGATGGTTGCTTTTCATTTTCCACATCTAGATATACTGTCGATGTACACATAAAAGAATGTCCTGGTGATCAAAAGGCCTATTTATATATACGATACATGTTAATGTACACTAAATATATATTATATTCTATATATATATTTAAGACTGTGTTGTGTGGTGTGTGTGTTGTGTATGCTACATTGTGGGGACCAAATGTCCCCACAAGGATAGTTAAACCTGAAATTTTTGAACATTGAGCCGCTTAGTGACCGGCCCCCCCCCTGCGGTCCCCACAAGGGGAAAAAATGATTAAAAATAGTCAATTATGTTTATCTGAAAGTGTAACAATGCAAACAGGTTTTCTGTAAGTGGTAGGTTTAGGGTTAGGGGATTGAAAATATTGTTTGGTCAGTATAAAAATAACAGAAGTCTATGGAAAGTCCCCACAATTCACCGGACCCCATGTATGTGTTTGTGTGTGTGTGTGTATATACATATATATATATAAAATGTATGTATGTGTGTGTGTGTGTTTGCATTAACATTGAATGAATTAATGAATGAAGATGCATTTATATGCCACTGATTGTGTATTGTTGTACACTCAAAGCACTTTACAATCATGTGGGGTGGGGTGGGGGGGGGTCTCTTCTCAACCACCACCAGTGTGCAGCATCGATGATGCGACGGCAGACACAGGACAACGGCACCAGTGCGCTCACCACACACCAGCTACAGGTGGATAAGAGAGAGAGTCATAGAGCCAATCAAGTGGTGGGGGATTATTAGGAGGCCATGATTGACAAAGGCCAAGGGGCAATTTGGCCAGGACACCAGGGTTACAAACCTACTTTTTTACGAGAAGTGCCATGAGATTTTTAATGACCACAGAGAGTCAGAACCTCGGTTTAACCCCCCCCCCTTTTGTATCATCCGAAAAACTGTGCTTTTTGACAGTATAGTGTCCCCTTCACTATACTGGGACGTTTGGACCCACGCAGACCATAGGGTGAGCACCCCCTGCTGGCCTTCCTACTAACACCATTGTTAAAGGGGTCATATGAGGTTGCTAAAATAACATTATTTTGTGTATTTGGTGAATGAAATGTGTTTATGCGGTTTGAAGTAAAAATAACACATTATTTTCCACATACTGTAAAATATTGTTTCTCCTCTATGCCCCGCCTATTTTTACAAAGCTCATCGGTCTGAAAAAAAGCGAGGTGTGCTCTGATTGGCCAGCTATCCAGTGCATTGTGATTGGCCGAATACCTCAAGCGGGTGACAGAAATGTTATGCCCCTTACCATACTGTGATGCCCTGTCCGGCCGTGAGAGACCGAGACAAAAACAGTTAAAAAACCATATAAAAGAGGCATTGTTGCATCAGGTGGGGATAATAATTCGGATTATTTAATGACTATACTGTATTTTTTGTTTTTACATAAAACCAGTCTGCCATTTGTGATCAAGAGACATGACAAACAACAAGCGTCCCCCTCTACCCTGCGCAAAAACTCACGTTCTTGAATCATCAGGGCAATTCGTTAATATGGGAACTTACTTACAGTCTGTGAGTCAGAACAGCCGGCATTGTAGTCTACTCTACCAGGATCAGAAAACAGTCCTCCATAACTGTTCTGGAACAGTGTTATAAACACAGCTTAACCACTGATTTCTAGTCGTGTCCTCTTTTGAAAGGCCAAACAAAGTAGATTTACTTCACCAACGAAACACACATGTCACACACCGGCGGCTAGATGTAGCGGAGAGCACATGTGTGGCTGAGTGAGTGTGGGGCCGGCGGTTCAACAGAAGGAGCGGTCCGGAGGGGCTGCGGCAACCAACATGTTGCCGACCCAGGATGGACTTCCGCTTCACCGTCATTTTTTACAGGTGCAATTTAGCCATATGCGGACTCCACAGGCGAGTTGATTGTATTCCTCAGCAAACAGCAAGGATCCGCTCTGGCATGGACGAAGCAGATATCATCCTCTTTTGGAAGACCAAACGAAGTAGTTTCTTTTTCACAACGAAACACACAGCGTCTTCACGACATTAGCAGTGGCAACAACAATACTACAGAGATAATAAAAGTTACGCCTTCTTTCTTTGCGTGAACATTTGGGCGGCGTTCCCAAACGGTTCCCACATCGTGACGTAGACATGTGGGGGCGTGTTAGAACGAGCCGTTTTAGGTAGGCGTGGTTGACTCTTAACTTTTATAAAGAATATCTCTTTGGATTTGAGACTTTAGTCTCTTCAACTTTACAGATCTTCTTTATGCACCAAGAGCTTGTAACACTCCAAAGAGAAAGGAAAATTTGAAATCTCATCACAGGACCCCTTTAAATGCAAATTTGCAAGTAAGTTGCTTTTCATCACTTTAATGATAAAGGAAAGAAATTGCAAATTATATCTCCTTAATATCTCAGATGTTTCTACTAAAGAGATAAAAAAGCATACTTTTGCGTAAACTTATTATTTCTCAGATTTTTCATGAGAGACCTTGTTTTGTGTTGTTTCTTTTTTTTATGGATAAAATTTAAGTAACAACAACAACGTCTCTCTAATTTAACAACATACCAAAGTCTGAAATCAAAATCCCATTCACTGTGGTAGGATTCCTACAATATGTAACCCAATAAAATTTTTTAAAAAGACAGGATTTAGCTGTTTGGAAAAGTTTGAGCCTCTTGCTGAGATAAAATTGCTGCGTCTCATTTCAGAGGCCGTGTCCTCCTGAGGTTGCATTTGTTGGGCACATACATCATTGAGGTGGTCTCATTTGAGAAAAGTAACCGTTAGATTGAAAGTAAGAATGAAATTACAGTATTTTACACCTCCCAAGGAATAAAATCCAATTGTATTACCTGTACTTTTCTTGAATGAGACCATCTCAATGACGTATGCAAACAACAAATGCAATCTCCGGAGGACCACGTAGAAAATTAGAAGCAGCTAACCATTTTTTTTTTTTTAATAACTTGTAAAAGGCCTGTTTCAATTACACCAGTGACTATGACATCTACTCAGCTGCCTCGGGTCTCCCAAATAGGAAGCCACTAAGCAAGCCTTCATGTCCCATGGCCGTTCACCATGACCTCGGTTGGGATTCCACTGTCAGCGTGAGGCTCCTCAGCCAGGTTCTCTCTGAATGTGAGGTTTTCTGTAAGAGTAAAACAGGTCCTAGAGAAAAAAAGACGCTTGCTTCCCCCTGGCTCAAGCTTTTCACCGGGATGTATCTGCTGAACCGTGAAGACCCCTCCTTTCTGACCTAGACAAAAGTGGGAGTGAAGGACAAATGAGATCACAGCGCTCTGAATTAACTCACTTTGAGTGCTCACTTTGGGTAGGGTTTTCTGGGCCACAGGCCCCCCCCTTGTAGGACCACTGTCAGTATTTTTGTAGGCCAACCCAGAAGTTAGCATCATCACCCTATGTGAAATGCATCATATTACTTCAATGAGGCATATTACTGATGTAAAATGTTAAAATATCTTAAGCTTATGTTAATCACACTGACTTCAGGATGACTGAACCGAAAGTGCCAAATGTGAACTTGTTTCTGGGTTTTGGCCTGCAAAAATGTCTTCCTCTTTCCTCACAGAGTTGGAGCACCATTCTGTGCTCAGAACTTTTCTGAATGTTTTAGTTTACAACAGTAACCTATTGCTGTTTGGACCTCGTTTTTGTTTCACATCATGTCCAAATTTATGGAAGTGTAGATTTGTGTATTTCTCATCAAGAGCCAATCCATTCAGACAAAAATAAAAATCGATGCGCTAAAAAAAAGTTATTGATGTGGCACGATGCTCTCCATAAATGTTTGAATGCTTTATTAGTTGTAACGTTTTTCATGAGAACCTGTGCCATGCATTTTTCCTTTTCTCAGCAAGGGAGTGCTTTTAAAGCAATGACTCTGCATGGCATTAGGCGTTAGCTGAAAGAAAGGTCATTGGTCTTCGCATGGTGCTGGCTGAAAGGGTTTCCTGAGTCACCTCTGGATCGCCTCTCCCTGGATTACGCGGCGCTCTACGCCGGCAGATGAGACCCAAGACCCTTTTTCTTCTCACTCACTTAGGGGGATCAAATGACCAGTGAGAACTCAATTAGCAACATGTCTCCCTCGACGGGAGTCGATGTCGGGCGCTCGCCCTTGTGATGCAAAGTGAGGCGCCGAGTGAGGTCGAGCTTTGATTTGCTTATTTGGGATTGACTCGTACAATTACAGGGTGATAAAGGCTTTTGACCGGGAGTAGGGACGTGGCTCGGGTTTGTTGACTGTACTCTGTGTCTGGGTTAACGGAAGCTGAATGGACATAGGAGGCTGGTTAAGCACTGCTTATTGAGTCACTCGTAGGACCCCATGAGACCTCAGAAACAACAATGGCAGAATTAATGGGTAAAGCGCAATGAGAATGTCAACGCGACGGGGAGCGTGCTCAGAGCAGAGTCGGCTCTTAAGGTGATTGTGTTGCCAAATGCCCGCGTTGGATCTTTTGCATTTGTTTGTGTGTTTGAAAGCATCTGTTTTGTTGTTTTGGTGGGAAGTCAAATGCCCTTTATTTGATTTGACTCTAAACAGTTGCACAGGAAGCAGTCAAAGTATATGCAGTCATGCACTGTATAGGTATATGCATATATTAACACTATCAAGCCTACTGTATTACATTTGATACACAATCAAAACATTGATGAAAAACCTGTTGTACACAATTTACTACATGCCTTTTGTTGTCGGATTGATAGTTTACATGTTTTTAGCAAGTAAAAGGCCTTGTAGTATATTTCTAAAAATGTCCCCCTTCAGGTTGTGATACACGTATCTTTTTGCTGTTATTATTATAAGAATAAAAGTAAGCATTTAAATATCATCTTATTGGGAGATATCAGACTGACAACTGATATCTGTATACATTTTATGTAAGTAATACATTATACTGTTAGGCTATGAAGATCTCATTGATTTGTGTTGTAAATGTAAAGCTGTAATGTAAATCTAAAACTATCAGAATTTCATCTTACATTTTGGTCATTCAAATATCAGCAACTGCATCAAATTGTATACTGTTCAGTTTGGGCCTCTGAATAAAACTGAGGTGTTTTTTTGCCTCCTCGAGTGTGAGCTCCATATTCTCTTATAAAATATGAGCCATAAAAGCGTGATGTATCAAATATGATACTGAAAAAAAGCACATATGCAGAGTTTCTTTATTTTATCTAAAGGTTAAATAAACTGTTCCGTTTAAAAAAAAAAAAAAAGGTTTGCATGTAAAAGTAATTCAAATAGACTTAAATTTAGTTTCTGAAAGGTATACATCCAAAAATAAGAATTCTGTCATCATATACTCATGTCGTCTTATTGTGAATGATGCATCTGTGTTATTCTATGGAATAAAAATGTTTGTCTTTGTAATATTTAATTCAAATATAATTACTTGCTTTTCCTCTGAAACAACTTTTCTTTTCTGCTGAGGTCACTCAGGCCATGCAGTTAATTGAAACAGGCTAAACAATAACCAAATAGCTATTTGGGCATTTAGCATTCTGTTTGTAACAAGTGGATTTAATCAAGTCATAGTGTGTGTGTGTATATATTATATATATAATATATATATATATAATTTTTTGCAAAGGACGCGTCGACCTAAATTTGGTTCGGCAGGCCTACACGAACTCCTGAGATGTCCATTTGCGAGATAATTCCATAACACTCTGCCTCTCTCCAGAAACTTGGCAGACTCCGGAGAACTTCTGAGGAGAACCATCCATCAGTCATAGTTAGGTCTAATGATGTGTCCATTTTGACACTTCAGAATCAGTCACGGCAAATTGCTCTGTCGGGAGGGAAAACATTGAGAGAGATAGCCTCACCCTGATATAATTTGTCGCTGCAAATGACAAAACAGAGCAGGGAATAATATGTGAAGTCAAGTTTAGTGAGAGAGAAAATGGAAAATTTAGGGTTGTGAGGCACCTTAATGGATATCCTTGCAGCTGGATGAAAATGGGCTCGAGTAATGTGTCCTTAATGTGAGCCAGCCGGGTTTCTCGGAGTGTATCAAGAGAAAGGTGCCCTGTCATTTCAGCTAGCAATCACTTAATGGGGACGGTAAATCTCAACAAAATGGACATGCACTGTGCTATTTCTGGCTTCAGGAGATGGAGTGAGTGATTGGCTCTGGTGAAAATGAAAAAAAATCAAAACATTGGAGGGGAAAAGTAAAAACAAAGAGGAGGACGCAAAGAGCAAAAAAAGCAATCTCTTCCGTCTAGGGTCTGTGTGCTGTTTGTGTTTTGCAAAAGTGCAGAGACAGTGACAGGAATTTCAATTATCTGATTACGGCAAAATGAAAAGACATAAATGTTGTGATTTCTGCTGTCTTTCATAGATCAATCTAATGTGTGCTCACATTGAAAATCTAGCAAAATGGAAGAGGCAAAGTGAGGCAGCGTCTCTTCAAATCATGCAATTAAAATGACAAATTAGTTTCTTGATATATTCATCTAAGTGGTTAAGTGGAAGGGTTTTATTCCATACTCAGTGCTGTGGAGCAGGGATGGGAGGGAGAATCGTCTGCATGCTCTTTTGATTAAGGCAGCCGCTTAAATGCCGGGAAAATGTTGAAAGCACTTGCCATACAAATTAGCCAACCGAAGGCTGCGAAATGAAATTCTAAAGAGTTGATTTAGGCATTTAGGGGGATGCGCCTGGCAGCTTAAAGGATTCAAAGACATTCTCAGGCAGTGTGCATTATGTTGAAGGGGTCAGGGCTGAACACTGGTTTGTGTTTTCTACCATTGTGAAAGGGCAAGCTACTGAAAGAGAGACACTGGAAACACAAATGATTTCAATATCCTTTTGACCCAAGAGTAACCAGAGTATGCATCTATATCTATCTATCTATCCATCCATCCCATCCATCCATCCATCCAAACAGTTCATCAGTCCTATGTCTTTCTGACTGTCTGTGCATTTGTCTGTCCATTTATTTAGCATTTATATTCAGTCTATATCTATCTGTCTATACATGCTGTTTTCTACAGTAAAGACAGCAGTAAAAATAAATCCATACAATTTGATAGGACTGGGCTTGATTTTAACATTAGTGGCATTGCGTTTTTGCCATCTGTCATGCAACTGCATGTAACTGGCCCACAAAGGTACCGAGGTTCCTCTGAAGGTCTATTAGGATTGTTCTTTATTTCCGTGCATCCACAGAGTAGCTAGACATTTGCTATCATTAATGTTTGCTTTAATACACATAACAAATTCATCCTCTGAAAAGCCAGCTGCATTCGAGAAAGAAATGCTTCACTCTCACTGAGACATATTGTCCACTTTGATAGCTCAGAATGATATCAAATGCCCCTCTGCTGCCTCAGTTGAAATGGAACCAAATAGGCGGTGGTCTATAAAAATGAAGTTAGACGTAAGTATGGCACTCACATCTTTGAAAAAACCCTTTCCTGTTGCATTTTGTAGTCGTCAATTGGTCCGAGCAACTTGCTCTAATGCAGGTAATGGATCCACTGTGGTCCTTTCATCTTCGGGACCATGTGCGGGAGATGGGAGAGGAACCCTTCTGGAGGAGAAAACAACTCTAACACACATAAGGGCGAGGGAAAGCAAAGCTAAGCTAATTCTCAATAGGGCGTTGTAAGTTTGACTCAAATGCTGAGGAAATCGGAGGTGTTTTAGCATATTGTGTAAATCTGTGAAGCAAACAGAGGAATGAATAATGGTTTGGTTATTCATATTTCATTTATAATACCTTGAGTATATGACATTTACATTTATTCTTTTAACAGTTGCTTTTATAGCAGCTTACAGAACAAGGCTGTTGTTAATTGTATTTCATGTGATCATTTTAATTAGATAGTGAAGAACTCCACAAACTTGCACTGTGGATGTTTTTAAAAGCTTTGCATGGAAATCCTCTAGTATAATGTGAAATTGGAAACTGATATAAAACAGAGCAGACTTTCATATGTCTAGATTGTAGCAGAACATGAAAACACACAATAAAATTGAAATTTTGTTTTGAAAATTGAATTGTTCCATGCTAGGCCCAACAGCAATCCAGATTTTCCGCTCGGCCTCTTCCCAACTATAGGCCGGTTAGCGGCGCCCGCTCAATGGAAAGCCTCCAGTCATCAGGATTTGTAGATAGGCCTAGTTCTGTTTCTTCAGCAGATTCCAAATTCACAAAACTAGCTCTAGCTGATTGGCTGTGTGTTTGCCTGTTCTTTTGTTTCAGCGCTCCGCTTGGTCTTTCCCCAGTTCTCTCTATTCACCCGCTAAACGCTAGTGCTAAGAGCTGCTGGAAAGCTGCCTGTACAGCCATTATAGGGCCCTGCTGTATTTTATTTAGACTTCGTTAAAGGGTTTGACAAAGGTAAGTGTGACTACTTTTAATAGCTAGATTACCGGATTGTTTGATAGAACCATGGACCTTTGATGAATGATTTGTTCGTGTTTGGCTATTGTTTGTTTCCTGGCTTTCCTCAATATTTAACCCTCCAAGAATATAATGATTCCATGAACATCTGTCAGGTGTAACTCAATAATGTAGTGTTAACTCTAAGATAACTGCTCAGAAAACTGTGTAAAGATACAAATATTTCCCGATAACAAGACATTTTAAGGAAATGTATTAATTGATTAAAATGAGTTGAAAATGTTTTATATATATATATATACTGTATTTAAATACACTGCAACAAACAAAAATGTAGAAAAACCCCCACATTTGGGCACTAGGAAGGATAACGCTCCTGGGACAGAAAATGACCATGTGGGCTGCGTTTCCCCAAAGCTTCGTAAGCCTAAGAGGTTCGTAAAAACGATCGTACGACTGATCTTAATATTACGGTCTGTTTCCCAAAAGCATCACAACTTAAGTAACACTTGAAAATCATTGTAGATCTACGAGTTGTTTCCTTCGGTATCCGTTACTCGAACTAACGCCCGAAGTGCCATCGTAAGAAACAGATTTATGCGGTCCACCCAAAAAAAAACCTGAGGACAATCGCAGATTACACCTTTAACCTTTATTAACGTTCTAATGTGATTATAAGTATAAGATATGACTTGTTGACTGTATTATTACATTTATTTACTATATTAGGAACTTTTTTTTATACTAAACTGAAATATTAAAAAAGGGTTTTCAAAATAATTAAATACTACTTTCTAAATTAAAAAAAAATAGAAATACACATCTAAACTGAATGACTGAACCAAAAAAAAAAAACAATGAATAAAAGAAGTAATGGGGGGAGGAAATCTCTCAATGACGTACGGAGTGCAAAGAAAACAACAAGCCCTATGGACCCCGGAAATCAGGGGCTATATAGGATTTCAAATAACGTCCAAGCTCGTGTAACCTACAATTACGCGCCATTCTATAAGGGTGGCCCATTTCAGCATGGAGAAACGGAAGGGCGTTATCTACTTAGTGCACTTCCAAGACACGGCTAGTAGCATTGCGTTAAGTGCATTGTTGGGACACCACGTTCAAGATGGCAACCACATAACGAATCCACAGATCGTCCGTGAAATGCACCGCGGAGTTAAGGAGAGAAAACGCTAGTAAGTAATTCAAGATCAATCGTTATCGAGAAACGCAGCCCAGTACATTTTCCGTCAAGTTTGTGGACATTTGCAGAATGCAAATTACACTTTTAAAAAAATCTATATAGATAAATATAGATAAATATATTGGGGCATATTTTTATGGACTTTTCTATTTATATAAAAATACATATAAACATTTTAGATTTTTTTATTTAAATGTTTTAAACATTTAAAATTATTATTATTAATAAAGGATTACAAAATACTCTAAGAACCTTTATGCTTAAACACATTTTACACACATTTAGGAAGTTTGTTTAAAATGATTTTATATTAATGATTAAATCAATTTCAATTAAAATGTCTTTTTTTTTTTTAAATCTTCAGTGTTCCGTTCTGAACAGAATTTAAAAGTATGAGTCACCAAATAGTGCACAAAAAGTGTTGTTTTTAAACCTATTAGAAGTTGAACTATATGGCGCCCTCTACTGAATGGTAATCAAAAATAGTTTTTACCTCTTTCTGTGTGTCCAAACATTCATAAAAGTAAAATATTTGTGAATATTTTAATGGCAATGAGTCAGTTACACCCCAGCAAATAGAATTTAAAGCACATCAATTCAAAAACTTGATATACTGTACAAATAAACGTTGTCCTATTTACCATAATTGCAATCTCTTCCAGCCAGTTCACCTGAGAGCTCTGTTAGCCTTAACCTGAAGAAAAGAAAGAGAGAGTGAGCGAGAGTAGCCTCCTGATGCTGACCTCTCAGCTCACTCTGAGGAAGTAATATGTTCATTACAATGCAATTACAGACACTTACATGTCTCAATAGTGCAGCGCATTGAGAGGAGTCTGCACCGGTCCCTCGATGCTAACACAAACCTGACCTTTATATGTTTGTGCATTAATGCACGAGCCCATATGTGTGATTGTAGATAGGACCATAAATATGTGTGTGCTTTTGTTTTTAGTCTGTCTGTAGGTGCAGAATGTACAGCTTCATGGGAGGAGGGCTGTTTTGTGCAGGAGTGGGCAATATATTCCTGATTGTTTCCACAGCAACAGATTATTGGATGCAGTACCGTCATTCAAACAACTACATGCATCAGGGGCTGTGGAGATACTGCATGCCCGGAAAATGCTTCACACACACCGACAGCATTGGTGAGAATTACGGTCCAACAGAGCGGCAAGAAATTTTGCTTGAATTTTTTTAATGGAATTTAACATAAACATACATTGGTTGCAGCAAATGTGCATTTGATTTTGTGCTTTAAAGTTGATGTTGTTCCCTAGATCTTTATATTTTAGTTTAGTTTTAACAGTCATGTATGTTCAAATGAGCTGGTGATAACATGACCTTTGACCTTCTGACGTCTATGTGCATGTGTATGTGTGTTCACAGCATACTGGGATGCTACACGAGCGTTCATGATCTTGTCTCTGTTGGCCTGCTTCATTGGCATCATCATCGGTATTATGGCCTTCATCCACTACTCTGACAGGTTTGATAAAACCTTTGCTGCAGGCATTCTGTTCTTCATCTCATGTAAGTTGCCTTTCTTCTTGTTTTATATAACCTTTAAGTATGACAACTTTTTTACAACTAGTGTTTACAACTAGTTGTTGCATGTAATCATAGAGAAATAAAAATGTTACTTATTTTGCGGATGGTGTTATTGTATTGCTTTGCTTTTGTTATTGTGTTAAGTAAAGTACCCTGCAATTTGTGGAACATGGAATTTGTAATGTAGTGTTAAAAGAACAATTACAATATTAAATAGTATTTAATAATTGTATTACATTTAAAGATTAATATTTAACAATACAAATGTTTAAAATCATTTAATTATTCATTATTGTTGTTATTTTAGTTTAGTTTAATACTGCTTCTTTATTTTTTCTCCATAAGGCTTTTTTGTGTTTCTGGCCATGGCTGTGTACACTGGAGTTACAATAAATTACTATGGTAAACGCTATGGTAACTGGAGGTTCTCCTGGTCTTACATCATTGGCTGGGTGTCTGTTGTGCTCACTTTCTTTTCAGGTAATGACATTTTTAGAGTCTGAAAACAGCACCTCTAAATGATCTACCTTATTCTTTTGAATTTTCCTACAGTCCTTTTGTTAAAGGTCAGGGTACTTATGCCCTTTCTTCACTGATCAATGCTCTAGGTTCTACCTTTTTTATTTTTACCAAGTTATGCTGTTAGAAACGCTCAGCCTTATTAAGAGAGGGTAAAGTAGAGTGTAAACCACCACCCCCAATGGGTTTTTTGAATTCCACTTTTCCCACATTACTTTTGCTGGGCTTTTTTTTGTTTTTTGTTTTTTTCTTTGGAATTTTCTACATGCTGGGCATATACGGAGCAGTGGCATGCCCCCGAATGTCAATCCCATAGAAACATATTGGGCTTTATTATCCGAAATGGAGTGGAGGACTCTTCATGTATCCCACCTACCATTCGGTCCTGCCAATCCGCCCCCCGTACACTTTTCATAAAGACTCCTAGCTCGTCTCGCCCCTTTGTCCGTGCACCCTTCCAATCTTTATTTCTGTCTCTCTTCTACCAAAAGTGTCCAAACTCCCATTGCGGAGCCTCGCCCTTGGACGGGACCCCACGCGTCAACACTACTGTTTTCTCTTTGGTTTTGCCTTCCTTCTTTTTTTCCGCCGTTCCTTTCCCCAGGCCTTTCTGTTTCTTGCAGTCACCGTGGTCTGCCCCCTTTCTTAATACCCCACAACAAAAACTTGTGCTCTCCCAACATATATGGTCTGTGTTTTTTGTACCTCTATAGCTCTTCTTCCTTTTCTAGCATTTTTTCCCAGCAGGCTCTTTGGCATTACCCCACTAGCTGGTCGAGGCTCATGTCAACTGCTCTCCGGGTCTTGTCAGGCGCGGTCGACGCTCCTGCCCACAAGCTCCTTACCTCCCGAACGCACCACTGAGGTGTGCCGCCAGTGGTCTGCTGTCTCCTTCCCTTCTATTTTCACTTGAGGTAACGGCTATTCACCGCTGTTAACTGCCGCTGGGTGCGGTATTTTTCTATCGATCCTTTTCTTTACGTAACATGCTGCCGCTTCCATCACATTGTCCATCTCCCTTCGCCGTTTGCCATATATAGCCCTGAACTTGTGTTCCCAGGCTTCTTATGCCCGTGTGGGCGCAGTGTATACCAGTTCACACGGTGGCAATTCCAGTGCCCCCCTCCCAAAAGCCATTCCATCGGGGCTCCCCTCGACCCCTCATGTGCCAGGTCGCCCTGTGTTTTGTTGCCTCATCGTGCTTTAGCACCTTTGCCTTATAATCTTCCCGCACTCATTTGTCTTACAACGCGTTTCTTTTTTTATGAGTTTGCCCCCGTCCCCATACCTGCACACCGCGTTTGCCACCAGTTCCTTTCTTCGACCGCCCAATATTTTGCTAAAACGTCTTTTTGCCCATAATCAGTATTTGGCCTTGTATTTTTTCCGTGCCCACATCCTAGCACGTGTTCGAGCTCTCAACCCCTACCGCGTGTTAGTGTATGTTTTTACTGATTTTTCTGGTGTCTTGTGCTCCCGCTACGGCTACTTCCCCACTAGCTCTCCTACCTCAGTCATATTTGGTATTATCTGATATTGCATGCTTCCGGCGTGACAGGCTAGGTCTCATTAAAGATCCACATCATAAACTGCGAGACACCACTCTGGGAATTTTCGTCGTTTTTCGATGGTCTCCGTTTTCGTGCCCTACCCCCAACCACTCCTCCTGCAGCCATCCGCCCTCACTCGGCCAGGACACATCCGGATCATTTACTATGCGCCCCCCACCACTTGAATAATGGATTTCTTGTTCCATTCTGTTTCCTAACTCATCTGTCATATCCCACTGGACCTCCGCCCCCCGGCGCGGATTATACTTCCGCTCTACCTCCCACACCTATTATCCTACTTAGCCTTGTGCCCGCCTTTGCCACTAATGCAACACTTTGCCACTCAGCCCCCGTGATTGCCGCTGTGTGTACCCAGCTCTCCCCCAATCCCGGTTTCTTCCACTAGTGCGTTTACTGGGAGTGCAGCCCCCCTGGTCTCCTCGCAAAGGATTTTCCATTCTCTCCACTTCCATCCTCATTTCCCGGCACGGCCCTGTGGCCGTACCGCATTCAATACTTACAAAACCGGCCTCCCCTCGCTCACCTGCTCACCTCCGCCCATCAAATGCCCAAGGCCACCCCAGTGACCCCCCCCCCGCAATCTGAGCACTCCGAGCAAGTTCGCCCAGATCGTTTACGTTTTCCTACTTGGTTCTTTTAGTCTATTTCAACAGGTTCTCGTATTCCAGCAGTGTCGGTGTTGTTTACCCTCGGTTCGCTCCCCTTCGCGTTTAGATAGGCTATTTTGGGGTCGGTATTACTTCCGCTCACGTTATAGGCTAGTCCCCCGGTTTGTTTGTTTGGTTTTGGCACCCCGCCGAATTCCACTCTTCCTTCTCTACAACTCCTGGTTGCAACGTTGGTCCTGCCGCTCCTGTCCTTTAGGTCTTCATTCGTGGTTACCGCGTTTCATCTATGTACAGTTTTTTTTTGTTTCGTTTTTTTCGTTATCAATAACGACTACTGTCGGTAAAGGTAGCGACTCCCGCCAACTTTGTTTAAATTGGGTAACGGGCGCTACTGCAAAGCGACCCTAAGCGGTTGGCGGATTAGCCGCTCTACTAATTACATGACAGCATATACATGGGTTAACTTCCCACATAATTAGTTGTCTCGTATGGTTAATTAATTTGTTTTTCTTAGTAACGACTTCTGCCGGTCGGTGTACATCTTTTTTTCCCATACTGACCAAATTCCGTAATCCTGATACAACATTTAGACCTAAATTGTCTACATTTGTGGAGGCTATGTGGTACCAACCTCTTCAACAGTCCAGGACCCTTACAAGTTTTTTTTTTTAACATTCCAGAACATCCATAAAGGTGTTGTTGTGTTGGCGTTATTTTGTACCAACTATTTTTGATTTTCTTGCGGCAGAATTCCAAAAACGGAGCTTTATCACCGCTCTGACCCTCGAACTCGCGAAGACGTACGTAATGTAACGGGTAACGATAAGCTTCAGTCGGATTGTCAACAGGTTCGCTTCAGCTGCTGACCGGTGCTGCATTGATTGCACCCTCTTCTACCCCCCTCTTTAATCGCTTATTAACATCAGCATGGCAAACCCGAGGTTCTCGATTCTTTCTGACACTGGGCCCACAACCCCACCTCCGCAGACCCGACTTCCCCCTTTCTTACACAGACAGTGTACAGTGAAAGTGCAGGCTTATGTGGGAGTGACTGTTGCGGGGACAGGGCTCTTGTAGCGAGGCTTTTTCAGCACCACGGGGAGCGACCCTGCCGCTCCTCCAGCCGCCTGCATAATTAATTCGTAAAGAAGCCGCTCAATCCTCCGCCCAGCCGTCGCGCCATTGGTTGAGTGCTAATCTACTTCCTGATTTGCTGCTGTCAGTCTAGATCCAAATAAATAGTAATGTACCTGTACCAGCGTGCACAGGTTGCCAACGAGACTACGTTCCAGCTTTTAAGGTCCTGAAGACTGGGACCCAACTGAGTGATCTTGTTTGCGACACAGGCATCAAAAGCCCCACGGATTGTCCCTGTTTTTTTTTTTTTTGGTTGGTTTTTTTTACGTTTTGAGATGAATCTGAACTACATTTCTCCGGTCCCCCAGATGCCGGCTCAAAGGTCAACGTCGTTCTTCATTGAAGATATTTTACTACATAAACCTAAACCTTTGCGAGAGGTGTTTCCCTCGCCCTTTTCAAACTCTCTTGCCTCCCGGATGCCTTTTATAGAGTATGGATATCCACTCATGCCTACACCGATACTGGCTCCTCATCCGCATCATCCGCTACACAAACCTGAACACCATCCATACTTTTTCACCTCCGGTAAGTAGCCAACCCTAAAGTCAGGCCTTTACGTGAAGAAAATTGTGCAATTTATATGCATTTAATGGATGCATGCTTACAAAGTGGCGTATTTTTTTTTGTCTTTGTGGCTATTAATGGAAAATATCAAACAGGCCTACGTTATTCCAGTTAATATTTTAGAAATCATTCCATAAACAACCTTAATATGGGTAAATTGGTGCTGCAAATGTGATAGATAGCCAATGATGTCAATTAACCTAAAATTTGCTTCGTGAGGTCAAAGTCAAATCAAAATATTATTTAGTATTGTTCCATCACTGTGTGTGTTTTTTTTTTTTTTTTTTTTTGGTTTTTTTTTTTTTTTGGTTTTTTTGTTTTTTTTTTTGTTTTTTTGTTTTGTTTCTTGATTTTTGTTTTGTGTTTTGTTTTTTTTTTTTTTTATTTTTGTGTGGTTTTTTTTTTTTGTGTGTGTGTTTTTGTGTGTGTTTTTGTGTGTGTGTTTTTGTTTGTTTGTGTGTGTTTTTGTTTGTTTGTGTGTGTTTTTGTTTGTGTGTGTTTGTTTGTGTGTTTGTGTTTGTTTTTTTTTTTTTTGTGTTTTGTGTTTTTTTTTTTTTTTTTTTTGTTTTGTTTTGTTTTGTTGTTTTGTTTTGTTGTTTGTGTTTTGTTGTTTTGTTTTGTTGTGGTTTTTTTTTGTTTGTGGTTTTTGTTTGTTGTGTTTGGTTTTGTTTTGTTTTGGTGTTTGTTTGGTGATGGGTTGGTTTGAGTTGCTGGTTTGGGTTTGTTGTTTGTTGTTTGTTGTTTTTTGTGTTGGTTGGTGTTTGTTTTTTGTTTGGTTTTTGTGTTTTGTTTGTTGTTTTTGGTTTTGTTGATGTTTGGTTTGTTTGGTTTTTTTTTGGTTTGTTGGATGTGGTTGGTGTGGTTTTTGTGTGGTTTTGTTGTTTTTGTGTGTGGTTCTGTTTTTGTTTGGTTGTGTTTGTTTGTGTGGTTTTGTTGTGGTTTGGTTGTTTGTGGTTTTTGTTGTGGTTTTTTTGTTTGTTGTTGTTGTTGGTTTTGTTGTTGTTTTTTGATTTGTGTTTTTTTGGTGTGTTTTGTTTGTTTTTTTTTGTGTGGTTTTGTTTTTTTGTCTGTGTTTGTGATTGTTTTTTTTTTTGTGTTTGTTGTGTTGTTTTGTTTTTGTTTTGTTGGTGTTTTGACTGGGGGTTGTTTGTGTTGTTGTGTGTTTTTTTTTTTTTTGTTGTTTTTGTGTTTTTTTTTTTTTTTTGTGTTTGGTGTTTTTGTTTTTTTTTTTTTTTTTTGTTTTTTTTTGGTTTTTTTTTTGTTTGTGTTCAGTTTTGGTTTTTTTTGTTTGTTTGTTTTGTTGTTGTTGTTTGTTTTTTTTGTTGTTTTTTTTTTGTTTTTTTTTTTGTTTTTTTGGTGTTGTTTTGTTGTTTTTTTTTTTTTTGGTTTGTTGTTGGGTTGTGGTTTGTTTTTTTTTTGTTTTTTTTATTATTTTTTTTTTTTTTTTTTTGTTTTGTTTTTTGTTTTTTTTTTTTTTTTTGTGTTTTTTTGGTTTTTTTTGGTTGTTTTTTTTTTGTTTTTGGTGTTTTTTTTTTTTTGTTTTGGTTTTGTTGTTTTTTTTGTTTGGTTTTTTTTGGTTTTTGGTGTTTTGTTTTTTTTTGGTGGTTGTTGTGGTGGTTTGCGTTGTTGTGTTTTTTTTTTTTTTTTTTTTTTTTTTTTTTTTTTTTGTGTTTGTTTTTGTTTTTTTGGTTTTTTTTGTTTTGTTTTTTGTTTTTTTTTTTTGTTTTGTTTTTTTTGTTTTTTGTTTGTGCTTGTTTGTTTGTTTTGGTGTTTGTTTTTGTTTTTTTTTTTTTGTTTGTTTGGTTGTTTTTGGTTTGTTGTTTTTTTTTTGTGTTTTTTGTGTTTTTTTTTTGGTTTTTTTGTTTTTTTGGTTTTTTTTTTTGTTTTTGGCTGTTGGTTGGTGTTTTTTTTGTTGGTTTTGGTGTGTTTTTGTTTTGTGTTTGTTTGTTTTTTGTGTGTTGTTGGTTTTGTTTTTTTTTTGTTTTTTTTTGTGTTTTTTTGGTTTTTTTTTTGTTTTTTTTTTTTGTGTGTTTGTTTTTTTTTTTTAGTGTTTCTTTTTGTTTTTTGGTTTTTGGTGGTTGGTTGTGTTTTTGTTGTGTTTGGTTTGTGTTTTTTTTTGTTTGTTGTTTTTTGTTGCTTGGTGGTGTTTTTGGGTTGTGTTGTGGTGTTGTTGTTGTTCTTTTGTGTGGTGTGTTGTGTTGTTTTGGGTTGTTTTGTTTTTGTGTTGTTTTTTTTGATTGTTTTTTTTGTTTGGTTTTTTGTTGTGGTTTTTGTTGTGTTTGTTTGTGTTTGTGTTGTTTTTTGGATTTGTGTTTTGTTGGTTTTTTTTTTCTGTTTTGTGTTTGGGGGGTTGGTGGGTGTGTTTGTGTTTTGGTGTTTTTTTTTTGTGTGTTTTTTGGTGTTTGGGTTTTGTGTGTTTTGTTGTTTGTTGTTTTTCTATGTGTGTTTTTTTTTTTTTTTTTTTTTTTTTTTTTTTTTTTTTTTTTTTTTTGTTTTGTTTTGTTGTTTTTGTTTTGTTTTGTTTTGTTCAGTGGTTCTCGGTTTTGTTTTGTTTTGTTTTTTTTTTTTTTTTTGTTTGTTTTTTTTGTTTTTTTTTTGCTGCTTTTGTTTTTTGTGTTTTTTGTTTTGTTTTGCTTTGTTTTGTTTTTTTTGTTTTTTGGTTTTGTGTTTGTTTTTTTTTTTTGTTGTTTGTTTTTTTTTTTGTGTTGTTGTTTGTTTGTGTTTGATTTTTGTTTTTTTTGGTGTCTGGTTTTGTGTTTTTTGGGTTTTTGTTTTTTGTGTTTTTGTTGTTTGTTTTGTTTCTTTGTTTTTGGTGAGTGTTGTTTCTCTTTGGTATTGTTTTTTGTTTGGTTTTTTTTGTGTGGTTTTTGTTTGTTCTTTATGTGCTTGTGTGTTGTTGTTTGTTTGGTTTTGTGGTTGTTGTTGTTGTGACTATATTGCACGACTGTATTTTTAAGGGTTAGAATTTGTAAATTCTAAATTTGTAAATTATCCCTAGTAACCACTTTTTAGCGTGATCTTCATAGAGCATCTCTTGGTAATAATAATAATAATAAACTATCGACTATCTGTAACTGGGCCTACTTCATGCTTTTTTTTTATTAAAATCACCTGTAAATTAAAACAGCATCGGAAGTTTTTTCTAATCGATTTTATTAATTACGGAAAACAAAACAAAACAAAATAAAACAATCAGCTAGATTAAAACAATACTCTTTTTTTCTGACTTGTATTGTTTTCGTTTTGAATTCACCTGCGCTGTTAATTCTAAAACGCGACTGGAATATAAACATGGAAAGTGTTCTGCAAGGCTGCACGCTTAATCTAAATTCGAACGAAATGTAGGCTATTAATGATTACCATTATGTTTCCATTGCAAAAGGAATGCAGATGCCTGCGTTATTTCAGCATCATCCCGAATTACCAGGGAAGCACTGCAGACGCAGAAAGGCCAGAACAGTGTTCTCAGACTCTCAGTTATCCGGACTTGAGAAAAGGTTCGAGATCCAGAGATATCTGTCCACACCTGAGCGCGTGGAGCTGGCTACGGCGCTCAGTCTATCGGAAACACAGGTAATAACGCTACATATCGTTGAAGAACTTAGATAACATTTTTAAGATCTTACATGTGTTATCAAACCTTTTATGAAAACGAATCAGGAGTTCACAAAGGCTTATCATTCGTTTGCCTTGCGCAGGTAAAGACGTGGTTTCAAAACCGGAGGATGAAGCATAAAAAACTACTGAGGAAAACACAAGACGACCAGAAAACCCCAAATGATGCAGACAGATCGCTGGAGAACACGAGCGAGAGCGAAATGCACGAGAAAAATACAGACGGTAAAAACGGCATGAGTCCGGACAGATACACGCTGGACGACAATGAAGATGATGTCGATATTGAAGATGACATTTGCTCTCCTGAACATTTACTCTAGTATTATCACCCCATGAACAAAAATGTACATATGAATTACAGTCATTTAGATAGGAAATTAATATAGTATAATATATAGTTTTGTTTTGTTTTTGAGAGCATTGGTCTAATGTTATACTGTTCAAGCGCTTACTTAAGGAAATTCTGGACAGCTGAAGGACTTTAAATGATAGGTGTCTATTCCACATTATTATTATTATTATTATTATTATTACAATAGTCATGGCTTTGTGTCTGACGACTCTGACCATTTTTGTAAATGTGGAATGAATGATAGTAATGTACTGACAGTCTGTAAATAGATTTATGATGTACTTGATAAATAATCATTCGAGAGATGTAACAATTTTCATTCCAACTGAAGTGTAACATTTGACATTTTCAGCACTTTCGCGGGACGATGATATCGGTTGGCATGTTGTGGACTGAGATATTTATGAACTCAAAAACTGTGACCTGTCATTTGTTGAAACACATCATGTATATAAACAAATGTACATTGAGTGAATTATCTAAGACAATTCTTAAACGAGCTGCTTATGAGTTCATCATTTCCTCAAATTCATGAAAGCTGCGGGTTATCACAATTTCGAACATTGTTAAAGAAAGGAATAATATTCCCGATTATTACATAACAACAGTATTAACACTAACAATATAGAAGTAATATTAGACTAAATAATAATAAATAGAAACCACATGGAAAAATCAATTGATTTGTCAATAAAAACTAGTACTTGCATCATAGCTACAGATGCACGAATGCTTGAGAATGCATGATTTAGCTCTGCTCCTCGTTTGTCATCTTCCCCCTGTTCTCCTTCACTGATACAAACTGGATAATTAGCCTATAAATAAATGGGACTAACTGGATAAATATACATAAATGGGACTAACTCACTTTAAGGATTAGAATATGAGAATCAGGAATTTTAGAATCAAACCATAGCCTATTCTGAAATCAGCCGTGCAGCAAAGCTCGGAGTCTGAATGTATGAGCATATTTTCGAAATCGGATGGGTGGAAAATATTATTTATGTGGGAATGGCGTGAGAATATTGGAATTGTTTTTGGACAATCGATAGACACCAATTTGTCCTTTTTAAACTCACATTGTATAAATTATTGACCATTACATTATTCCTATGCCATATGTCTATGTTAAATTCCGTTATATAATAGCCTACCTACTGACTCACTTGACCATTGTTCTGTTAGTGCCGTTTTAGTTTTACCCGACTTACAAAAAGACTTGGCCTGTATTTTATTAATCTAATAACGGTGTAGTTATTGCAGTTAAGTTAGATTCAGGGTGTGAATTACTCGATAACTTTTACGCATGTTTGAACGGAATTACCATCAGTAGGGCCTAATTTTTTACCTTTTAGAGTTCCTAGCAATCAATTGTTTTACAAACGGTTTATGTGTTATATTTCTGATGTGTAAATCTATAATAACGTGATAAAAATAAGCCAACAGCAGCCTACTTTTTTTAGGTAGCTACCGTCCGATATAGAGAGCGAGTGCGCAGCCGTTGCTATGGTTACCATCTATCAAGCGACGAGTTCTGTTCTGTTAGCGCACTCTGAAAACTGGTCAACTTTTATTTGAAAACCCTGTTGACACGTGTATATACTTACATAGCTTCAACCTTTTTTGACTTCCGGTGAGAGGGTTTAGTTCTTAACTGGAGGCCACAGGCTACTTCACAGCGGTTTTAATAAAATGTAATAAGACTCGTCTAAAAGCATATTTTGCGACGCACAGGTGTCCTAAAAATAACGATTTTTTTTTTTATTGGGAAATAATTCTAAATCTGACATTTTTTTAATCAAATATTAATGTTAACATGCATGTAAGCAAGGAGTAGCTCGCATTCATTTGCGGCAACAGCCCCCTTTTTACTCTAACAGGGTATGTGGCACACTTCCACCCTTTGAAAAGCAATTCATGTCGTTTTCAAAATGTGATTCTGATTTAGCCGCGGAAAATAAAACACTGCAAGAGAGTAGGCCGAGCGGAAGGTGATCAATTAAAAGATTAAGCGTTTTGCAACACATGGACGCATCTGCATGTTGCTCTAATAGCAGAGCCATCAGCTCATTTTCAGGGGCCTGCCGCCTCCTTCAGCACTGTCCACAGATCAAAGCCTGCCTCAGTCTCCCAATCCTTAAAAAGGGATGCTAATTCAACCTCCTTCATGTGCGGTTGAGAGAGACCCTTCAATTAACTGATTTCAATGGCAGGAAAGAGAGAGAGAGAGAAAAAAAAGATGCAAAGAGAGTCGGTCTGGAAAGGCAGCATTTCTCATTAATTCAAAAGGTCCAGCATTTATTAGCCTCACCTCTGAGGCTTAACACTGAAAACACAGAGTATCAAAGCAGACATGATGGGTTAAATAGAGGCTATAATCTAATTAAAATATTACATAGGAGTAAATAGCTCTTTGATAACGATCTAAAGCTTCCATTAAAGAAATAGGTGCTTGAGCTTGTTTTAGGGGGAAAATTATCACTTTAGAATACAGAAAACAAGTTTGTGGGCTCTAATAAGGGAGGCTTCAAAGTGTCATCCTTATTTGACCTATTTTTTTCTCTCGGTGAAAGAAAAGGGCAGGCGAAAGTGGATATAATCAGACTAATAGCCGGGAACTGACAGAAAACGGCACGTTACACTGGGTTAACGGTGCATCCAGGTGTGCTTGAAGAGATTGGCGCTCTTGTGCACAGATCTATTGAAACAAGGGGAAAATAGCTGGATAATGCAAAGCCAAGCAACAAAACCCCTCAGCATTTCATTCGAGATTTCTTTATATCAAAAAATGATTTTCGAAACGAGTATGCAGTGGATTACGTGCTACGCACCTGTTCCACTTCCAGTGCTTTGCAACTGAGCAGGATTATAATGAGTATTACGCATATATACAGTACACACAAAGTTAAAGCAAGGAAAAATAAGGATTCTATGGAAGTGCAATTGATAAAACTCATGTATGCGTGGTGCTTTTTAGAATTAAATGGCATGAACGGCTCTGAAGCGAGCCACGGCACGTTTCTCTTCCTCGTGCCGTCTCAACATCTCCAGAGTGGCCAGATGGAATGGGTCCATTTCCTGTGGATATTGAGGCCGCGTGCTCACGTTCTGCTCTCTGGTTCTATCCTTTGGCTTTGGAGGGGGTTGGGGCTTTGCAATCGTTTTGGCATATTCTAAAGCCTGGTCAAAAACAAAAAAAGCAAGAAAAATATGATAACATATACACACGTAAACCACTTTGGATGAAAGACATACAATATATGATTTAGAGATTAAGTAAAGCTCATGTTTTCAGAATGAGATTCTCTTACCTTCCTCCTGGGAACGATGTCCTTGTTGTCACTGCCCACTGGGTCCTTGGCCAACAGAGAGGGAATCCTACTTATCTTCTTGTTCTGTTCGCGGATCACATTTGAATACAGCTTCTGTCGTCTAATTTTCTCTGCCTGACAGCAGTGAAAGAAAGAGCAGCAAGATTACAAAAGGGAACTTTAATTACCTAAGCCATTTCTTCCCTGAGGCCCCTCTGTTTCTTTGTACATCCCTCCATCAAGTTACTCAACAGGAGCAAACAAAGCCAAATAAAACTCATCATCCCTTTCAGAATCAGTGTTAACACCTCTCTCAGGCTGTGAGCGGTGCGAAAACAGTTATTTTATGTGAAATGTTTACATCAGCCGAGCTGGAAAAATGTCTGTTTGTTTTTTGAGGGCTATGCTCATTAGATTAGTTGGTCCATTTCTATTGTGTTCAGAAACACAAGTCTTTTAAATTCATGAGGAAATGAAAAAAGGGGCTTATTGAGACACAACCCTCACTTGACAATTGGACGTAGCAATTAGGGATTAGCTAAATCAATATTCAACAAGGAGATCACCAATTATCCATTGAGTCTTTCTCCTAAATCTCCACACACACAAATTATTCTGATTAAACAACATTATTTATGATTATCGTCAGATGCTTAAGTCTTTGTACAATCTGAAGTGAGTATTTACCACAGTTTCTGGTATTGTGTTCGTTGGTCCAAGACATCCAAGCTTCACCTCCTGTTTCATGTTTTTGTAGTCCTTCAGTGTATAAGCCTGAGAAGACATTTTGTAATGCATATATATTTATTCATTATCCACATGGATGTTTAAATAGTGAAGATACTGTGAGAAAAACGGTCTTAATCCTAAAGTGCCCTCATGCCACAATCCGCAAACAAAAGCATTAATCAGGTCAGGCTCCTTCAGGTTCTCAGGACTCAGCCATTGGTCATGGACACTGCAGGACAGCTGTTTTCCACTCTGATCTGCTTCCCCGTGGTCTGCCACACTAGCTGTTTTACAAATGTATCCCATAATCCTATGAGACATGATGGCGGGCACATCAAGGTGAGGAGAGCAAGCTTCTCCCAGGAAAGCAATTGGTTTTATGGTGTAAGAACCGCATAATCCGGATAGAGCATCAGTGTTCCATGACATAATGACCCTTAAATTGTGACATGTTCATTTAGCCTAAGAATTTTACTGATCTAGAAGCCTAATAGCACAGATACTACAATAATTTAAAGGGATAGTTCACCCAAAAATGGAAACTCTTTTATTATATAAAGGAATAGTTATATGAATAGGAATAGTAATAAATCCATAATCCATAATTCCTCCAGTGAAAAGTCCATCCCCTGTTGTCTTCTCACATTAAAATCCACCAACATATTTGTTAAGAACTGTTTTGGACACTTGTAAATGATGCTTGATCTGGGCATAAAGCAATATTATGGATAGGGAACTCTCAAGGAGGAAAAAAACATGCATTAAGAGCCGGGGGTGAAAACTTTTGAACAGAATGGAGATGCAAACATTTTTCTTATTTTGTCTAAATATCATATTTTTTCCATTTAGCCTGTCAGAGGCTACAGAAGATAGTTACATGTTTCTCAGAAGACAAAATAAGTAAAATTTACCCTGATCTTCAAATTCTAATTTCTTTCGTTCTTAATGCAAGGTTTTTCTTTGAGCATCGGTGAGCATTTGAACCTTCTGTAATAGTTGCATATGTTGTCCTCAGTGTGAAAAGATGGATCTCAAAATCATACAGTCACTTTTGGAAAAGGTTCAAATATGCAGAAGATGCTGGAAAACCAAAGAATGTGCAGGAGCTGGGTGATTTTTCTGAAGAACAGCAGGCAGTTAAACTGCTCAGGACCAACGCAGGACTCATGAACAATTATCGTAAAACAGAAAAACAGTCGTGGATCAACCAGGAAATGACACAAAGTATTAAGATAAAAGGGTATGTCAAATTTTGAATGGGGTCATTTTTATAAATTCAGTTATTATTTTGTTTTGTGGAGTATATGTAAACATCTGTTATGTGAAATAGCTTATTCAGGACAGTACTAAATAAAAAATAACATGCAATTTTCATGAGCGCTCTTATTTTGTTAAAATTATTAACATTTTGCATATTCTGCAAGGGGTATGTAAACATATGAGCACAACTGTATATACAGGTATATATATATAAAAAAAAATCCCCTCTATACAGTGACAGTCATAGTTTGATGTTGTTTTGGACCCCACTTCTATTATATGAACAAAAACAGTTCCACAGTAGAAAGTAAGTCATACATGAATGACATGAGGGTAAGTAAGTGATGCCATCATTTAAATTTTTGGGTGAACTTTCCATCACTCCTTCAACTGAACAGACACAACTGTTGAGTAAACATAAATATCCTCTCTGTTTTAATGGCAGCGGTTATTGAGTACATCTGTTCCTGAGAGGGACTTTCCTGCAGAACTCAAGGTGCTAGAGGACAAAGAGGCCATCATTAAATGCAAATCACCATCTTACCAGCCCTGCACTGCACAGACGGGGGTGCTGCTTAATCACTTTGTCCTTTAACGCTTTTCAATGTCGTCTTTGTGACCGTGCCTTATATCATCATCTCATTGCAATTAAGAGTGTCTTCAATTACTTATACAATTAACCTGCTGTCTGAATCGGCCCACACAATAATCGTTACATCTGCAACAAGCCCCATTGAGATACTGGCCTGGAATTAAAGATGGTTACTAAGTATAAACTGGGTGTTGTAGTTATTATGCTATTTGTTTTGCTATATTGATAATTATTACAAGAATGGGTTTAAATCTGGGGTTTTAAAACTTTTTGATGCCATGTACCAATAAATATGATTCCATACAAGGTTCTCCCTTAATAAAATGAATATTCAATTATAATTAATTTTATACTGTGAAAAAATCTCTATATTATAAATACATAGATATTTTACATTTATTTTAAAGACTGAAAACTTGTTTGCAGCCCAGTAGTACCAGGCTGGAACGTAAAAGTCACATACTAGATAAATGATAAACAAACAAAAAATTGAATCTTAACTAAACACACATATACACACCTTATAATTTGAATGTGCCTTCAGCTGTCTCTGTTTTTCCATCTGTGAGAGGTAACCTTCTGAGCTGCTTCTGTGGATTGGATTCAGATGCTGCTCTGATCTATCTGAGCAGAGTTCAGTGTCGCTACCGTTTGCTCGGGCTATAGGGGGCAGCACTGTGTAAGGACCAGAGATTTGTGTTGGGCGCGCAGAGGGTCCCACGCTCTCCTCATCACTGGGCAAAAGCTCAGATGAATAGTGGCTGGCCTCTACTTGAGGAGACGTGGGAAATTTTAGCGTTGGTATCCTATGGAAACAAGGAGCATAACATGAATACCAAGTTTATATTTAGCATGTAAAATATGTTAAATATGCTTTTAGCATGTTAAACATGCTAAAACATTTTTTTTTCTAAGAAAGAATAATAAAACATCTAGCCAAAATACTTAATAAGGTTTTCTTTTTAAGAATGGTAATTATGGTAATTCTAATGAGGCTTTTTTATTATGTCATCATGACAGCTGTATTACATAATACTGCCCAAAAATATTAATATGAATTTTAATTCAAAATATTAAAAACATTCTCATTACAGAAATTGTGTATTCAAGTCATTAAATGTATGAATTGCATGTTTTAGAAAATTATCATTAAATGTATGAATTGCATGTTTTAAAAAAATAACAGGTATGGCAAAATATGAGCGTCAATGACCCATAATAAGCAGATTGAAAAAAGACACCCCGCAGCCTTAAAAACAGTATTGTAATGTGCGAACATACTATAAATGTATACTAAATATTTGCATAAAGTATGTTTCTGGACTTGCCTGAGTCTACTGTGATTCTTGAATGATGCCATCTCAAATGTATTGGGAGTAGGTTTCCCAGCAAGCCTCTGAGGAACACTTTTGTCCACAGTTTGTACCACTCCAGACTTGGGGGCTGGTGAAGATACAACAGCTTTTGGAGCCAATCCCATCTGCCTTACTGAATTTGGAGGCACATATGGGTAAAATGGATAACCTTGTTGTAAAAAGGGTGGGTTAAACAGATCAGGCCAATCCCCTTGCAGCGCTTGAGAAACAAGAGTAAAAATGGTCTCTTTCTGGGAAAGATTCAGTGGCTGTGCGTGATTAGCAGGTGTGTGGAGGTTTATGTTAAGGTTGACAGTCGGTGGAGCATGAGTGTGTGATGGAAGTCCAGAATGGTGTTGTAGTGGGTCATGGGTGCAAGCTTCCTCAGAGTCCTGCAGTAGAAGATCAGCACTGATGACGCGTCTCTCTGTAAGGGGTTTAAGGTGCGCTTTGGGTTTGGATTCAGGAACTGGAAGCTTGAGCTGATCTGGGTGGTTGCTGGTTCGTTCCCTTGTCTTCGGTTCCTTTTTTTCCTTATGGCTCTGCAGTAAGTAGGAGATAAAAAAAGGAAAATATGACCAAAGCATTTAAGATGTATTCTGTGTTAAAGGGTTACTAATTAAAATTTTGTCATTAATCACTTACCCCCATGTCGTTCCAAACCCGTAAAAGCTTCGTTCATCTTCGGAACACAATTTAAGATATTTTGGATGAAAACCGGGAGGCTTGGGACTGTCCCATTGAAGAAAATAACACAGTCAAGGTCCAGAAAAGTAAGAAAGACATCGTCAAAATTGTCCATCTGCCATCAGTGGTTCTATCTGAATTTCATGAAGCGACGAGAATACTTTTTGTATGCAAAGAAAACAAAAATAACAACTTTATTCAACAATTCTTCTCCTCCGTATCACCGTAGCGCCATTTTAGAGAGTATCCACTGAACGCAAACTGTGTATGCTGTTCTGTGTCAGACGCACCACACGGATACACTGTTTTCTTTCAAATCAAAGCGTAAATAAACGTAAAAAACATATCCGTGCGGTGCGGCTGACACAGACATGTAGAACAGCATACGCAGTTTGCGTTCAGTGGATACTCTTCAAAATGGCGCTATGGTGACGTGGAGGAGACGAATTGTTGAATAAAGTAGTTATTTTTGTTTTCTTTGCGTACAAAAAGTATTCTCGTCGCTTCATGAAATTCAGATTGAACCACTGATGGCAGATGGACTATTCTGACGAAGTCTTTCATACTTTTCTGGACATTGACAGTGTAATTTACTTGGCAGTCAATGAGACAGTCACAAGCCGGAGGGGGGCCTCCCGGTTTTCATCCAAAATATCTTAAATTGTGTTCCGAAGACGAACAAAGCTTTTACAGGTTTGGAACGACATGGGGGTAAGTGATTAATGACAAAATTTTCATTTTGGGGTGGAGTAAACCTTTAAGATGACATGAAGCTAAATTCTAGATGGTGTTCTTCAAGTCTGAAGGCCAAAAGGATGATATTACATAAATGAAAATAATTTCCCCAACGTATGACGGAGGGCTCTTTGGGCAAAAACGATTTTGCACAAAATAATGCCCCTTAAAAATTTAATTTCAAATTCAAGTCATGACAAAGATTTTGGAAATAGCACCCCACACACTCTAATTGGCTAAAAGAATACATCCCATTGAGCAGAGATATGTCCTTATATAACTGTGGCTTTATGGATAGTTTCATGACCAAGGAGAAATAAAGACAGGAGCATTTATATAATGTTTTTTTGTGGTAAGCCTAGCATTCACGTGGGACCGTCGGACATTATTCTTGTGAGGTCTGAGGCTGTGCCTCAGCATGTAATGCTTCTGATTTAGCCAACACCGGCTTGCACCATTCTTAATGGGAAAATATTTACACTCCTCTGCTTGCTGGCATTAAGGTGACCGTTCAAGTGCTCAAAATAATGATGCTTCTCCATTCCCCCTCTTTCCTCGGCACAGGCTCCTTTTCAAGACATTTCAGAGGCTCCATTGTGCCTGAACAACTCTATCAGAAATTGCGTCCATCACAGCAGAAATGAAATCCCGGGTGACAGTGTGCCCACTGTGCAGACATTTTCATCTTGAGAGGAAGCCCTCGCAGACTGTTATGCATTAAGGCAATGGATTGTGCCAAGCAGCCCCACCTACGTCTGCACAGATAGAGATGGATGGAATCAATAAAGTGAGCTCTACCTTCAGTTTTTGTGTTTTTTGGAGCCACATCAGCTCTGGATCCCAGACATTGTCTTGACTCTCCGGGCTATGAGTGTTGATAGTCTCGTAGGAGGTTTGCCTGGGCTGTGAGAATAGAAGAAAGAAGGGAGAGGGGAGTGAAAGGGTCGACTGCTTGATAAGCCTCCTTTTAACAATTCACCTGTTGCCGTGTCGATGAAATGCTATTATTTCGCCTCACATTTATATTCAACTATTGACCGCAAACAACAGGGGCAAACTGTGCACTGTGAGCGTGAAACAAATACATCCATGAGTATGAGAAGAAATGTCTTGGTGATAAATTACACACTGCGTTTGGCATAAATGTATGCTGACAGCTGCAATAAATCGTCCACCTACTCAAAAAACGGAGCTGACAGACAGGTTTGTTTCTAAAATAATTCGTCCCCGAGCGTCTGGCAAGCATACCAATTCCATTGACTTCTTCTGATCAACTTTTTATTCTTAATTACTAACCACTGCTCCTCTGAGCTGACCTACATGTGTCTAGAAGAGTGTTTTATTGATTCTCTTTAAAATGATTCTCTCGAAGCAGTTCGGAGATAAGTGTCTAGATATGGCCACGTTACATCAGTGCACTCTCTCAATTCTTCTTAATGTACCCGTTCAGAGGCGGAATATCTACAGCTAATGCTGTAATGAAAATCATTTAGTAAACTTCTAGTCACTTTGGCTGCTGAGGACAATTCTCGCAGATCGATGGTATTGACAGCTTGCGGGCGTCCCTGAATGCATGCGGCTAATTCTGAAAGCGTGAATAGAGGAAGGTCTAAGAGACACATGCAGCAGTGAGTGGATTGAGTTGTAACATATCCATCAATAAACAGGCAGCCATGCTGGTCTATCTATTTAGCGAAAGGCCATGTGCGCAAGGAACTGATTTGTGAACAGCCTTCAACGGTACTGGGGCAGAGACACTGAGTGGACAGTTATTTATCTGTATCTGTATATTTGAGTAAACCAGCGGTCTTCAACTGTGGTTCCAAAAAGATGGATGGATGAATAATGTAGATGGACTGACAGATAGATAGATATATATGTTTAGATTTAAACTTATATATCTATCTATATAAACTTATATAAACTTAAGTATTTATTGCATCAATAACATTAATTAACCAAAATGCATTAACTATGTTGAATTTCTTTTACTTTCAATTTAATAAATTAGCAATCCAATTCAAATCCATGTGGAGTTTGGTCAATTCAAATGTAATTCACACTCATTAACTGAAATGATGCTTCAATTGTGAATTTTGTCTAACCCTGGGGCCGTCTGCATAAAAGGTTTAGACTAGTTTTAAAAGTTACTCATATTGTTATTGTTACTGAAAGTAAACAGCATATGCTATTCTGTGTCAGCTGCGTCACGCAGATACATTGTTTTCATTCAAATCAAAGCACAAACGTAGACATACGCTGTTTACGTTCAGCGGATATTCTCCAAAATGGCACCAGGGTGACGCGGAGGAGACAAATTGTTGAATAAAGTAGTTATTTGTTTTCTTTGCATACAAAAAGTATTCTCGTAGCTTCGTAAAATTACAGTTGAACCCCTGATGTCACATGGATTATTTTACCGATCACCTTGCTACGTTTCTGGACCTTGATCGTGGTAATTACATTGCTGTCTATGGGAGGGTCAGAGAGCTCTCAGAACTCATCAGAAACAGTCTTACGGGTTTAGAACGACATGAGGGTGAGTAATTAATGACAGAATTTAAATTTTTGGGTGAACTAACCCTTTAAGACACTGTCTTAACATACAGTAGAGGCTAAGTTTATGCAACTGGCCCCTGGTTCTGATAGGGTTGACACTCAATTTCACGCAGTCCAGAATTGAAAATTGTAAATTTAGAAAAACAATAGAAGAGCAAAAGAGCAAACAGGCAATGCGCAGACGTTCATAGTAGCGGTCCTCGTTATAAATTAACACATCTTTTAGAGCAAAACCATATTGTAATACGCCTTGTTTGCTATGCTGCGCGTTTAATAGGAGTCTGCGCATCTAAGCTCATTTTCTTGTATCGGGCAAGTATCATTTCAAGTAGAGATTGAGCTCTGCTGTAACAGGTGTGTGAGTAGCAGACATCACAGACCTGCCCTTCATGTCCTCTTAGCCGCAGCAGGCCACAACCTCTGCCCCATCCACGACCACTGCCTTTTGTCTGCCATTTTAATAATCTCAATCAAATTGAGGAAATGATCAAACAAAATTGCATTTTGAGCTTCATAAGCTGCGTAATATCTATTCTGTTAAATTGGGGCCCGTAATTGCCTCTTGGGCCGAGATGTGGCACAACAAAGTCAGGCGATTGGAGCTTGCCATTTTCCTCAAGACTGGGAAACACAGCTTTTGCGATGAAGACTTCAAAGGGCCGCAATTCTTGAATTGCATTTGGTTGCTATTGTGACCGCCCAGGCAATCTTGATTAGGTGTTTACACTGAGGTAGGATATACAGTGGCAGAGAGCCACGGAGCCTTGGTCTAGAGCTATTAAGAGATTGTACATTATGTTCCTGGCTTTGAAGTGAGAGTCTGGGGGATGACGAGGGATTGGGGCTGAGTGCAATGGCAGAAGATTGCACTGCTACTTCTGTCTTTATCAAAGGGGTCTCTGCTGGAGCTCATCATCACTCCCACACATGCCGATTGGAAGTTGGTGCATTATGAGATTGTGTACATTTAATAACACAGCTAATTATCGGGAGTTAGGGGTTTGAGAAAGAGTAAATAGTGGCTTTTTAAAAGCCCAACAGACGCGCCTCAATAATGATGCCGAAAACTGATGGGAACTGAGGGGCTTTTTATTCCCTTTGAAGGTAACGGGGCCACAAAATAACAAATAAAAGGGCAAAAGTGCAGGCTGTGTATCAAATTTACCAACAGATGCTTAGCTACATAACGAACATAAGGTATGAGGGTTTTGTGCTCTCTCTCATAATAAGCAAATGACAAAAAAGCAAAATTTTAACCAAGTGGCAGAAGTATTTCGATTGCTCTTTATGTGTTATGTTCTACTGAACAAAAGCCTTGTTGTATGTTAGTTTGCCCACATGTAACTGATTTCCTGAAGGAATTTAGACATTAATGTGTTTAAGAACTTCCAAATATATCATTCTATTCAAACGTAATTTTAAAAATCAACATCAATGTGTTTTGCATTAAAAAAAAGATATTATTTTTTGTGCCCAGGTTGGTTTACTGATCATATTTAAATACATTTCACTCATCCTTACCTGGGATAAAAATGGATTTGACTGATATTTTTCATAAGCAAAAAAAAAAAAGGCCTAAATATTTGTTTACTCTTGGAATAATACATGGAATCAGCCTGTTCATAGATTATCTGTCAGTCCCCTTCAATGGCTTCTAAAAAAATCTATACAGGTTTAAGAGCATTTCTTAATCTTTCAAAAAATTATCTTGACTGATATTCACTCTCCTCCAGACTGAAATGGATATTATTATAATATTTTCTTGGGGAAATCCTGGAGTCGCCACTCCATTGGTTTCTTTTTCAAGAGATGAGAAAATAACTCAAATAAAATATGTTTCAATTAACCACCTCTATATATATCCATATTTATCGGAAAGACAATGCTCTGAATTCATACCAGGGCACTGCTGGCGCATTCGGGGCACCGTCTAAAGCAGGGAGCGCTTTGCTCCGTTTACCGAGTCACAATGCTAACGGCTCTTTACTATGCTAATGCAGCTGATGTGAGACATTAAGGTGGGACTGGGCTCAGATGGGCTGTGTAAGGTCTTAAATGTAGCAAATACACATGGGCCACAGTGTGCAGACAAGCCAACCCTGCCAATTATACCATGGGCCAGGTGCACTGATAACTAAGAGCCTATTGGTAACCATGCTCCTCTGATGTTCTTAACAGCCACTGTTGTGCAGATCAACTCATAATAGGCACTACACAGGCAGACATGATTCATTCTCTTCTCTCTGCTCCATCTGAAGACTCTGTGTGTCTGCCAAATTAATTTCCGTGACACAGGCAGTGTAGTCTCCTTCAAACCAGAGCAATGAAAACACCAAGGTCACTTATTCAGATTAAAAAAGAGCAAAGATAAAGGTCAGGTCATGCTAGACATGATATGGCCTGTTTTGTACCTAAAAAGAAAAATGTGAACCTGCACACAACTGAATACATTAAAAAAAGAATGCATCTAGACTAAATACATAGATTACATAAGAAATACTAAATTTCATACTAAATCACAATTGCACTTAAGACAAATGTGGTCTTAACTTCAATACTGAAGTACTATTAAAAAACATATAAATATAAAATGAACAAAATTAGATTTATAACATAGGCCTACTACTTACAGCAACAGCCATTAGTCACTATGGTTTTTTTTAGCAATAGCAATACGTGAGTTATGAGATTGGGTAATTGGAAATAATTATACAAATGTCATTTGAAAATAAAAATGAGAATGTCTATGGAATAACACTAGCCTTGGGCCTAAACTACCCTAATATCTGACATTGAGGAAGCTGATTGGATTGTATGCTGTGTTAGTTCACCCCCTAGTGGTCAACCATAAGACTTCAATTTGGTCACCAATGCGTCCAACCAATCAGTTTAACATGTTAAGGTTTACATAAGCTAAGGCCTATAGGACAGAAAAACAGAAGACAGTTGAGGAATAAGGATATAATTTTTCCTGAGGGAACATTCTTAAAAATACTTACCTGCTTTGTTTCTTCTGTTTTATCTTTCTGCTTGTGAACTTTTAGGTAAGACCTCTGGTTATGTGTGTTGATACCAAGAGTTGCTTTGTTACGTTCCACAATGTCTTCCCTAGCTCTCACTGGCCTTGGATTAGAAGGATGTTGTGAGCTTCTCTTCCTATGAGGAACTGGTCTGACATTCAGATGCTCTCCATTATCCAGTGGTGTGCCTTCAGAGGACATGCAAGAACGTTTTGATTCGGGGGGATCGAGAATGTCTTCCTGTTGTGGGTGCAGGTGGAAAGGAGACGAAGGTGGCGGGGATAAAACATTGTCCATCTGAACTGTGGGTGGATTACTGACAACGACATATTCTTGCCTGCTACTTAGAGGCACATTCTCCAAAGGTTCAAGACTATCTTCAGACTCCTCAAACGAGTCGAGAGAAAGTCTCGCATTTAGCTGGTTGAGAAAATGAGCCCCTTCCAGATTCTTCCTCCAGTTTGGGTCGTAGCGCAAGTCGGCGTATTCATCTTCAGGGGGAGCTTGCCTGAAATATTTCAAAAAGAGTTAAGAAGAAATAAGTCATAAACACTTAGGACGAGCTTTCAGTTGAAGAGCAGGCTAGCTACGTCTCATTTAGTGCTTTCGGCATTGTCAGTAAGGAAGTCTGAATGCCTCAAACAGCCATCAAAACACAAGGAAAAAAATTGGCTACAATTCTCAGCCGAAGCGAAATGGTAATAGCGGGTTGTATCCCCCCCCCCACCCCACCCCTAATGACTATGGGTCTGAAGACCACAATTTGGGGATAGTTTTGCAAATGGCTAATTCAAACATATGAAATAGGTTCAAACTACAACCTAATGTGCTCCTAGCATCATTGGATGAAAAGATCTCATTAAAATAATTAGAAGAGTGCCTCTTTGTTGTGTGCCTCTGAATAGTACAAGATGCTCTTCACATCCCATGATGCCAAATACGAGGCTGTCTGCATGCATGGCACTTCAGCCAATGAGGGCAAAAGGGCAAGGAATGGCTCTGTAATGATTCCACTGACATGGTCTTGAGAATGTGTCGTGGGTTTGCAGCTGTGATGGGGTCTTTAACATGCAAAGTCTCTCTTGTGCTAACATAAATGTGTCAGAATTAAATCCAATAATAGGAAACACGGACTATTGTTTTCAGCTCATTTCATTCTGAATGCGAGACTTGAGTCTCTTTAAAGACAATGTGTGCGGTAAAGAGGATGTAAATGAAATGAGTAGTTATTAGCTACAATGATATTATGCCAAATATTGCTGTACGCCATTCATTCGCAGGATTTCATTCTTGAGCATGAAAATATGATGAGAGAGCTGCTTCATTTCAACAATAAAGTCTTTGTAAATGATCGCCATAACCATTATGACAAATCTATGCACGGGGTTAAGTACCTCTTCAGCGCATCAGCTATCAGCCTGCAAAAAATTCAAACAAACACCTCACGTTTTTATCTCGAGGCAGATTTTGAGTGGCGGACACAACGGTTAGGCTGGAGATGAAGAAGTGGAGACAGATGCGGTGATCCACACTTCAGATTCCAGCAATCTGTGTTTCAGCAGCGCAGAGAGCTCGTCCATTCATTGGTAACAAAGCAAATGCTTTTTAACAGACTGCTGAATGAGACCTTATTGTGGTAACGTCCTGCAAACTAAAAATCTAATTTCCCCTAAATGAGGGTACTTGTTTGGAAAGTACAAAGATTTGTGGGTATTTCGGCTCAATTAAAATGCAAGCGCAAACATCATTTTCAAAGACTGTCATTATCTATTTGAATAAAAGCTGTCAGTCATCTAGGTTGTTTGCAGAGCAGCTAAACACAAAAAGCTCATAGTCATTTTGTTGGCGATGTATTTAATTTTAGTGTTTTCAGGTATTGCCATTGTTTATTCAGTCTATTTTATGAACAGAAGCAAAACCTGAAATACAAAACAGATGGACATTCAATAGGAATAGAAAAACATTCAATGAATGCTTGCCTGTATTGCCTTTTTAGTCAGTTTAATACATTTTACTTAAATTTCACATGTGAAAAATATAAATGATGTACTTAAATTAAATGACAAATAGTTATGTAGCAGATGACAGACACAACAGAAATGGGACAGTTATGATCATGGGCGACATTAGGGGGGCAAGAAAAAAAAATAAAAAAAATAAAGATATTTCGGATGTAGCCTATGAATCAAAACAATGCACTACCATATTGCAGCACATTGTGTCAATACAGCGCAGTGAAGAATAACTTAAAGACGTTGCCTGCGTTTACAAAACTGTCAAGCTTTGACTCTTGCTGCTGATTTGAATGGTGATGCTTCCCGTTTTAAGTGTCAGTTGGTGGCCTTTAATTTTTAACCAGAAATGTGTGCGCTGCTTTTCTGATGTTCATTTAAGTTTACCATGTCTTTTTCCCATGTCACATGAAATGTGTCCGTTTTGAAACATTGTGGTGAGACACGTGAGAGAAAAAATAAACGATCAGTTGTGGGACAGTCTTAAATCGCATACCATTCATTTCTGAACTTTCTACCATCCGTTACTGGAAATGAAATTACTGGTTGATATGTCCCGATCTCAATAAAGTTTACACACGCTTTTAGTCCGTGAACTGGATCTCACTCAGGACGCGCGCTGTCTGTGGAAGTTTGGCCAGGACCGGTTCCAGAATAGGCCTAAATCACTGAGGCATTTTTGTCCCATCTATTGCACACTGATATTTCGAGAATGAATCCAGCATCATTCTCGAAACTTTTCAACATGTATGTGTCCGAGAAACAAAAGTTTCATTCAAATTCTGAATGGATTATAGCCTAGAAAACACACAAAGTGCGCTCTGATGGTGATCATGTCCTAAAAGACGTGATGAACAATATCATAACAATGTGATAAGCTGATAGGGACAGCATTGAATTAGTGGTATGTCAATACAGGGGTGTATATGATCTAGTCGAAACCACTGAGGCAAGCAGCTCAGATCATAATTGAGGCTGAGTAGGCGCATGTGCTGCTCGCACTGACAGCACATGTGAGGCAAGCGACGACACATCTAGGTTATAAAACCTCCCGAAAGTGCTGGGGCCCAGGCCCACGAGGACATGAGTCCGTGGGTTGAGTGGGCCCGAACCCCTATACGACATTTCATGCCCTTAGAGCCATAAGCCAAAGCAATTGCGTCGACGATCCAGTGTGGCAGCCTTTGCTTGGACACAGGCAGGCCTTTTGTGTGCCCTCCAAAGCATACAAATAGCTGGTCCGAGAGCCTGAACTGTCTACAGCGCTCAGTATAAATGCGCACCACACGTACAAGGCACAGCAAAAGTGTATTAAGCGGCACCGGCCCGGCCAGTGTTTCGGGACGGAAAGCAGATAGTGTTATGACCTGTGCTTTAAATGGAGTCGAAAGCACTTTAGGCACATAACCCTTCCTAGGCTTTAAGTTGAGTCTGCAATCACCTGGCCCGAACTCAATACACGAGTCGTCAACTGACAGCGCCTGCAGGTCCCAAACTCGCTTAACAGAGGCCAGCGCGAGCAGGAGCGCTGTCTTGAGAACAGTCTTTTTTTTTTTGCTCTTGAAGGAAGGCAAGAATTATTGGTATTGGGTAGTTGAATGGGTCTTCGCCCCGCAACCCACACCAATTTGTGAAAACTCTCCATTTATGTGCGTAAAGACGTCTAGTGTAAGGAGCCCTAGCCTCAGCGATAGTGATCTCCACCAGTTCTGGGAACCACCATCTCCACTAGTTCTGGGAACCACGGCTGATTGGGCCATTTCGGTGCCACTAACAGAACAGATTCTTTTTTTTTCTTCTGATTTTGCAAAGCACGCGAGGCAGAAGTTTCACTGGAGGAAAAGCATACTTGCGTACTTTCGGCCAGCTGTGAGCTAGTGCATCCACTCCCAGGGGAGAGTGTGTCAGTGAATAAAACAGCTCCACTGATGCAAAGAGATCCACCTCTGCCCTGCCGAATACACTCCAAATCATATTGACTGTCAAAGGGTGTAATCTCCACTCCCCGTGGATTACCCCGCCCCTCGACAGTAAATCTGCGCCGTAATTCAGGCGTCCGGGGACATGTACTGCCCGGATGGAGACGAGGTGTCGATCTGCCCACAGAAGAAGGTCTCTCACCAGCCGCAACAGCGGCCGCGAGCTCACGCCCCCTTGGTGATTTATAAATGCTACCACTGTCATGCTGTCCGTCTTGATGTCAACGTGATTGTGGAGAATGTCCGGGAGAAAGCACTCGAGCGCTAGGTGTACAGCACGGAGCTCCAGACAGTTTATGTGCCACAACTTCTCTGTTTCTAACCACGTCTCGAAGGCTGGTCTGCCGTCGCATACAGCTCCCCAGCCCCGTGCTCGATGCATCTGTTGTAGCAGTCTTTCTCCTGATCACTTGGCCAATAAGAACACCCAGGCGATACAGAGTCATATCGCACCAAGGGGTCAGCGCATCCCAGCAGTTGCGCGTCACTTTGATGCCGTGCGCTCTGTGGCAAGGCAAGGCAAGTTTATTTGTATAGCACATTTCATACACAATGGTAATTCAAAGTGCTTTACATAAAATAAAATAAAAACAATAATCACAAAAAAAAAACAAGGAATTTAAAAACTTTGAAAAAAAAAAAAATAAATAAAATTGATTTAAGAGGTTTAAAATGAATTTAAGAAGACGATTATACATATAATATAGTGCAATCAGTTCGGACATCGCACAGTGCTCATTCAATAAATGCAAAGCTAAACAGATGAATTTTGAGTCTGCATTTAAATGTGACTAAATGTTTTCAGCACATGATCTCTTCGAAGCTGATTCCAATGCGGGTGCATGATAAACTAAACGCACATCCCTTTTGTGTGAACCCTTGGTATTTCTAACTGACTCGATCCTAATGATATGAGTGGTATGTTAGGTTTATATTCAGTGAGCATATCTGCTATGTATTTAGGTTCTAGGCCATTGAGTGATTTATAAATGCGTAATAATACTGTAAAATCAATCCTAAATGTCACTGGAAGCATAATGACCTGAGGACTGGTTTGATATGCTCAGATTTTCTGGTTCTAGCCAGAATTCTGGCAGCAGCTTCTGGATGAGCTGCAGCTGACTAATGGTCTTCTTGTGAAGGCTGGTGAAAATACCATTACAATAGTCCACCCTGCTGGTGATAAGGCATGAACAAGTTTCTCCAAGTCTTGACTGGAAAAAAAACCTCTAATTCTTTCAATGTTTTTGAGATGATAGTATGCTGATTTAGTTACAGCTTTGACATGACTACTGAAACTAAGGTCTGTCTCCAGAATCACACCAAGATTCCTGACTTGATTTTTAGTTTAGCCAGACCTGAAGCGGTCGCATATATAGCGAATGTAGAAGCTGCTCTCGCGGTCTGCTAGGAGCACTGTCTCTACAGCGCGTTTTGCGAGGAGGTTGTGTATTTCCTCTCGCAGAACTGAGGCATTCCGCTACCATACAGTGGACATTAACACACCGTTGAAACGGGGCGGCCTGCAGAAGAACTGAAGCGTGTAGCTGTTCTTTATTGATTTCATAACCCACTCTGACACCCCTGGCAGTGCCTGCCACGCTTCTGTGAACTGTGACAGCGGGCGAGGCGGACTGCACACCGTGAGGGATAACTCGCCATCGGGGGCGGGGAGTTTAATACCACGCGAGTGTGAGAGTGAGTAATGGGGGAGAGGGGAGTGAGAGGAAGAGAATTGCTTTGATATTGAAGTGAGTTTTGTATGTTTTTCGACTTTATTGCACTGCATAGTGGAACAGTCAAAACACAAACATGACAATTGCTCTCGCCGCCCGCAACAGGCAGGGGGGCGTGGTGAATACACACAGCAGAGTGAGCAGACTTTTTCAGTGGCTCGTCTTTGGCGCTGGGTGCAGATTTCCTCCTCCGAGAGACAGCATCAGGAACGCGGCTTTGATTCCGGTGCCGGTGGCCTGCTGTCTCTGTCAAGGTGGGGTCTCTGGCCCTTCGAGCCCTGACGCCGCTTCGGCCAAGGCTGTCTTGGTCTCACCACTGGCTCATGTTCTCACCGAACAGCAGCAGAAGAGGAGCGGGAGCGCACAGTAGAGTTCACGCCGGTGCGCATTGGCAGGAAGTGGTTAATAGCCTTCGACTGTTTCTGCGCTTCAACGAAGCGCTCCGTGAACGTATCTACGCGCAATGAAAAGACTGCAGGGATTCCGGGAGCGTCCAGAAGGGTCGTTTTTTTTCAGAGTCTTTAATTTCAGTCAGAGTAATCCACAGTGATGATCTAGCCCACAGATTCCCCATGTTGCGGCCGATCATTCAAGCTGTCACCACCATCGCTCTGAGGGCCAATAAGTGGCGCGTAGGAGCTCTGTGAACAATTAAGGAGTCAGCCCGTCATACTCCAGAGACTTGAGCAGCTGGGCCTGATACACATGGAGTATCGCCATCAAGTGCAGTGCTGAAGTGCTTGGCCTGCCACGGAGAAAGCTGCCGGGGAGTTTGCAGTGGAGTAAACATAAAATAGTCACCTATTAGGCACAAGCCGGTGTCTGGCGATTTGTGCTACCCTGTCAGATTTTGGTACCTCCCATTAAAACAGGTGGTAGCATAATGCGATAGCGAAGAGACGCGTTGTTTCTCACTCTCCAGTTCGCCGTGGCTGAAGACAGAGATGGGCAAGACGCTTCTTCCACCGGGGGGAAGTTAACTACCCATTGCGTTCAAAAAGGGTGCCGGCCACAGATGACAGGAGGGAGGATCCCGGGTTGTGCACTCAACTGGAGAGCGACGCGTTCCATGACTTTGTTATCTCATCGTGCACCTCGGGGAAAAAGGGACCAGGCCTCCGCGGGGTGTCCTTTTGGCCGCGATCCGACTGAAGGTGCCATTCATCCAGAAGGCTTCTGGCCGGCTCGGCAGGAGGCGCCCACTCCAAACCGAGCTCATCAACTGCCTTAAACAGCACGCCAAGGAGCTCGACATCACTATGATGGAGGTCCCCTGCGTCACTGCCGTGGGGTGCAGTGTAATCCAGCAGGCTGTTAGACCACTCCTCTCTCGCAGACGCTGCCACCGAAATGGCATCATCCTCCTCTTCAGCGCCCTCCAAGGCACCGAAGGAAACCACATCTTGAGCGATGGGGGAGGGGCGGAGAACAGCGGTCATGGAGCGCACTGGAAGGGGACCTGCAGCAGGGGAGTGAGGAGCGCGTGGGCACTGAGCCGGCACCTTCCTCCTTGACTCGAAAGAGGCTGCAGAGGAAGAGCGCGGCAGGGCTAGTTGGGCGAGTTCATCGCCTTGGACGATGGCCACACGGAGCTTGAGAGTCCGGAGGCTCATATCTCTGCAGTGGGGGCAGTCCGACCCCCCAAGTGCCGCCTCTGCGTGGGCGCGACCCAGGCAGAAGATGCAGGACTTGTGGCCATCAGAGAGTTCAATTGGCTCTGCGCAGGAGAGGCAATTGCGAGTCATCTTTGTTTCCAAAGCTCACGGAACACAGCAGGGGAAGAGAAGGCGTGTCCGCTGCAGCGTGTAGATCGCGGTGAGTAGTCTTGTTGATAGGCTTCTTGCTTCTCGAAGAAGGTTGGCTGAAGAAAAGATTCTGAATAAATGACGTACAAGCGCTGCTTTATATAGAGTGGGAGCCCCTCATATTTTGCGCGCTTGAACGCCATTGGCCAGTTTCACTGGCGTGATTCAATAAGGCTTCAGTAGTATTTGGAAGAAAGAGTAATTCCCATAGCAATGTAGAGTGACCGAATTCGAAAGGGAACATCATTATGATCATAGACTGAATCGACCATTCAGATGTTATTAGCTTGCACTCTGAACAGTTTCTGCTTGTGAACTGAAAAAAAGAAAGAACTTAATACATTCTTTAATTTTGTCATAACCGCCACACCTGAACTTTTGGAACTGGATGTGCTTGACAGATAGTTCATTATAAACAGACTTGGGATGTATGACAAATCTACAAAAGCCTTTAGGAGTCATAAGGATGTTGTATATTAAAATATAGCCCCGATTTGACAAACAACCACCTGCATTAACATTTAATGGGTAAGGGTCATCATTCCTTTTCATCATTTTTTAATCACTAAGAGATAGTTCAGCAAAAATTACTGTCATCATTTACTCAGCCTCATGTGGTTCAAAACTGGTATGACTTTTTTTTTCTTAAGAAGTTTTGTGATTATTAAATTTTTTTCCTACTGCAACGTAAAAAAAAAATTTAATAAAAAATAACCACTAGTATAGCTGCAAAAGCAAATTAAGTGTATGTACAGGCCTGAAGTGGCCATGGGAAGATTTGGGAGAATTCCCGGTAAGCAGCTCGACAAACGTTGTTCAGGACAGGGAAAGCCCAATTCTCTGTTGTTCGTTTTCACTAAGAGACGTGCTCATACAGCCGAAATCCCTATTCGTAGTCAGGGTGTAATTTGAATAAGCTGGGTCAGGGTCCAGCACCTCCGAATTCCGATAACCTAATTTGGCGGAACCCCACCTCCTCCCGCACCATTGAAAGATGTTCGTGTCAGGGTTATTATAGTTTAATTTTTAAATTCATTTTTATTTTAATATCGCTTTCAATTTATACTTTTATTGGTTTCATTAATAATTTTGTTATTTTTAGTTTAGTTTTTATTTTGTGTACATATTTATAGCCTATTTAGTTTTTATACAGTTTAGTTTCAGTTTTAATTTTAGATTTAGTAATTAAAGTTTAGCAGAATTAACAGAACACTTCCAGAGCGCAGACCAAAGACATTTTAATTTAAGCTTATTGAGGCAAACCTCTAGCGACACAAAATTAAAACATGCTGAGATTGATTAGAAAACGATTATTTATTTTTGATTATTATTTTTAGTTAGGTGTTCAATAACTGCTGTTGGTTTCGTTTTAGTTTTTCATTTATTTTGACATTTTTTATCTTTCTTTCTTTTGCCTTTTAGTTAAATACAGTCCTTAATACAACATATTTTACCGTTTAAACATGTATACAACATTGCAAAATATCTGCACTCATTACAAACACTGGGTTGTTGCGACTCTCCTGTCCCAGGAGTTGGGTTACACAAAAACTACCCAAACACGAAAAAAATGTTGCAATAAAATAACCATGATTTTTAGAGTAGGCTATATGTGCATACTATAAAAGCAACTGATGCAAGCTGGTAATCACTTAAGTGGGTACACTAAATGATTGCACGAATGCTCCATTACCTCTCCATCCTCTGATCACTTGCCGGATACGTCACCCCGCTTTATTCCGGGACCTCGCAATTTACAAATTAAACTGTTCGTAGCATTATAAATGATAAAGGCTAAATATCTAGGCTACCTGCTAAAAAAAACAGAACACGGTTTTGGTAAAACAGGTTTTTTTGTTGGTGGTTTTTGGATGTTACCGGTGTTCTCCAACGTTTTTAGTAGGCTTAATTTACGGCTTCAGAAAGGTGGTGGGCTTTAAAAATCATCAGACATCACCGCAGCAAAAGTAATTATGTCGATAGTTTTTCATTTGATGACATTTATGGAAAGTACATGAGGGTGGTTTTTTTTTTTTAATGTGATATTGACGCCGCTCAGGTGGGGCACAGCTCGGGAGCGGCATTACTATGAAGCTAAGTTAATTTAGAGTTAGAATAACTAAGGGGTGATAACTTGTTGATATGAGTGCAATAATTCCAAAGAATGCCCAAAACATAAACTAAAATCTCTGTCCTTTTTCCCGCCCTGACTCTGCTGCCGCCCGGGCTTATGAAACACTCAGGCAGGGCCGTTTCTAGGCATAGGCGAACTAGGCGGTCGCTTAGGGCGCCACCAGCTGAAGGGGCGCTAATGAGCACACGTACTGGCACTTTTATCAGGGCTGTGATAAAGAGTGGCACGGACACCCTAAAATATGATTGCTGCCCCCCACTGGGTCCCCCACCATCATTGGGCTAGAGTACTGTCAATCTGACGATGCCTGTATGCCACGAGATCAGAGTGCTGTAAATTGTGCGATGTTGCATGCAAAGTTGCTTGGAGTGCTCAACAACGCCGTCAGTGGGCTCTGTCAGTGCTTTGGCAAGATAACACTTTTTTTTGCTATGCAATAAAGCTAAGTTCAAAGGCCCATTTAAAATATTGGTACAGTAAATAAAGTGCACAAAATCAGTATTTTGTTTAGGCAGTATTTGTGGCACATTTGTCCAAATATTTGTGGCAGATTTGTCCAAAAGGTGTGTGTTTTTTGCACAAATGCATTGTTAAAGGATCAGCGTGTCATGTAACATTCCCATATAACCTGTAATATCCAATTAAAAAATATTTGTATAATAAAAGTAGCTAATTCACGAGATCAATACATCCTTCATTAGACCGCTTTGTCGAGTTAAATGAATCCTTACGGAGGTGTCAAAATGCTGAATCAATTAATTCACTTCCAACAGCGCTTAATGAGACCAGCGTCATAGAGGGCAGAGCGTCACGTCTTTATTGTTTTTTTTTTTTTTTTTTTTTTTTTTTTTTAGGGGACGTTAACTCGTTAACGAGTAGCAAAGATTAAGTAGGCCATTGTTACGTTTATGCCACTGATAAAAGTTGTAATCGGTACTTGGGGTAACAGGGGTTTATAGCTTGACTGAAATAAAATTCAATAACTGACCCTTTTAAATCAATGTTTCAAGAAAAAAAACAAAAAAATTGAACAAAAACAGTAAAAGACAAAAAAGTAGCATATAATATATAAAGCAGGGGTGTCCAAACTCGGTCCTGGTGGGCCGGTGTCCTGCAGTGTTTAGCTCCATCTTGCCTCAACACATCTGCCTTTAAGTTTCTAGTATGCCTATAAAAGCTTGATTAGCCGGTTCTGGTGTGTTTAATTAGGGTGGGAGCTAAACTCTGCAGGACACGGCCCTCCAGGACCGAGTTTGGACACCCCTGATCTCACAATATGTAGTAGTATAGTATATCGTATCCAAATCAAAATGTAATAAAACTAATTTATGTGTGAATTATGTGTAAATTATGTGCAATGTCTTAGCCATTACATAGGGCTATACAGGCATCTAGAGGCAACACAATGATATTACAGATACTAAACTGTGCAAAATGTTGATCTACAGTCAATTTACAAATAATGCAGTCCGATTTGTGGACCTCAATGCATGATCCACAAATTAGGGTCGTGCTCAGTCATTCTTGAGACGTGGGACAAAGCAGGTCCAGCGAGGGTAACTGCTATTAGCTTTAAAAATATATATTTTTTTTTTCAATTTTAAATGTCATGAGGGATTGATTAATAGAATGTATTTAACACAATTATTACCTTCAATTTAATTTTTTCATTATTATACCAAATCTGTGTTTCTAAATGTCCTTTCACTACATCTAAAACGCTGTGTCCACAGAGAAGGGTTCAATCATTCATATGCAATAAAATGGATAATGTTTTTTTTAATGATGAAAAAGAGCTTGTTTTATCAAAAGCAACACTTAATAATATCTCCTATCAAAGCAATGTTGTTTTTTAATGACACATGCATGTTTAATAAGTTGTGTCCCCACTTTTTGTCAACACAGTCAGACATTAAAATGTAATAAAATCAGTGAATATCAGGGGCAGCTGTCACTCCCTTGCCACAGTTCACCTCTGCAGAATACATCAGTGTCAGACAGGCTCTGCTAAGTTTTAGTTTTCATAGTTTAGAATATTTTAAATAATATATTAAATTTCCTGTGTCAAAGCAGATATGTCACACAATCTTCCTTCTGAGAAATATTTAATTGTATTCTCCTGAAGCAGGTTCCATAAGCATCAACAGAGAAAACAAAATGGCTACAACATGAACTCATGGTTTGTGAAAGAAATGCCACTTTGTCAACACCGTAAGATGTCACAAATTTGTGTTCCGTGATATATCACCATACTTAAATGTGACCTCTAACTACAGCTTTATAAACAATAACATACTACTGTTTGTTGGTTGTGATAATACAGAATTGACTGATTCAATGTATTTGTGGTAAAATTGATAAAAATTCAGGTTTAGTCACCACGTCAGATGTGTCAACCGTCAGATGAATATTTTGATATTTAATTTATATTTTTAATTTGTTGAGGAATTGTTGGTCACTTGTGAAAGTGTAATCTGTCTGCTAACAAGATAATGTGTTTTGAAATGTTAAAAACATCTGGAATGCTGTTAAAGATAAAGTTGAAATTACAGGGATTTCGCCGAGGGCGTCAAATTTGGATAGAAAGGCCCTGGCTACACCTACCACAACCCTAAACCTACCCTTACAGTAAATACAGTGTTGGTAGCATAATCTCATAGGTAGCATTATTTGTCAGAACACCGGCCCTGCATACAGGTTTTGGGACGACATGGGGGTGAGTAGCCTAAATGATAACAGAATATTCATTTTTGGATGAACAATTCCTTTAAAAAGTGGATATATTCAATGTTGCCTTGCCAATTATTGTGAAGGACATAAGACGTCGCTATATATCTATATTTTTTTTTATTATTATATTTGAAGGAGCGATGTCACTGACTGAAACGTCATGTCAATTACCGTTGGTAGCTGGAGTTATGCGTCTCATATATGGTTGGGAAATCGCCAACTGTTGTCTTACCTCAGTGGCTCATGTGGTCCTTTGACCTGTCTTGGGTTCAGATCTAGACTATCATAAACATCGAGATGCTCTGGTTCTTCACTGTCAGTCTTGGCATCATGTTGTTTGGGGTTCTCAACAGAGAGGAGGTCAATGCGCATCTGGAGCTCTCGCTGGTACTCCTTCTCTTGCACCAAACTCTCAGTATCTGACTCTAAGGAGTCCCACGTTAGCGACAAAAGCGGGCACATTATTCCTTGGACCATCGTTAGAGTCATTGTTGATGCTGAATTTGACTTTTGTCTGTTCCAGCGCATCAGGCCCGTTGAGCTCGTGACGGCGTCGTTGCTCTGAGGCGATCGTTTTCATGGCTAATATCATAAAATCAGCATTAAGGAGTGGTGAAAACACATTTAAGTTGAATTTAGCTATGCGTTTACTTTAAATGTTAGATAGTTCACTCGGTTGTTGACTGACTTTTCAAATCAGCTGTGTATAACCCATGTCGTAATGTAGAAAAGGCACCTTAAACGCCGAAATAATGTAAATCGCTTCTACAAGCATTAAAACATTACCTCGTATAGAAATCCATTGATATGCTCCAGATTTAATGTTTATTTTTACCTGCTATCTACATCGAAAGATGAGACGTTCATTGTCAGGGAACATTTCGTTTGCTAAACTGTTGCCGTGGAAACATAGACGCCATGGCTGTCCACGCCTGCGCAGATCTTGCCCCTCTGTGACGGACACACACAGAAGCTTAGAACAGTTGCAGAAGACTTTATGGTTGCAGCTACTACGTATTTTTGATAATTCTGTTGTTCAGTAACAATATCATATATTATACGTAAATCAGGTGTACATATATAAGGGAAAAACTATTCGTCATGGAGCGTTGAAACGTTAAGTAACGTCATGACGTATAGTGCAGTAAAAAGCTTTTTTTTTTTATTCTATAATTATAATTTTATATAATAAAAAGTTTTTATTTTTATAACTTTTTGAAAGCAATTTTAACCATCCGTGGTTAGGTTTACATTAAAAATGATTAGATTTGACCATAGCCTGTATAAAAACATGAAAGTAGTGTCCGTGACGTCACCCGTAAGTTTCCTAAGAGCGTTTTTGAAGCTCAAAGTGTGCGTCGCTCCCGGATAATCGAAAATGGGCAAAGAGGCGGGAGCTGGTTGCTGAAACCACGCCCACCTAGCGCACCGGTGGTGACAGCAGCGCAAGGTACCCATCACTCAAGTGGCCACGCCCTTAATTATGCAGAACTTTAAGGCTTGATATAATTTAAACGGGTGACTTAAATAATCACCCCCCTCACAGTTGTCATAAAGGGCAAAATTGGCTATATAGACCAAAATCTTTTTTTTTTTAACCAGGCTGTAAACATGTTTCTTTCTGCTGTAAAGTTGGGCATTTTAACATGGGGAGTCTATCGGATTTACTCCCTTTTGCAGCCAGCCTCGGATTAAACCCTTATTTTATACGACCCAAGTCATTAAAGAAAACGGCTGACACAAAAGGTAAGACTCTGATGCACTGGATAGAGGAAATTTCCTCAAAAGCATTTATGAGTTTCCTGTACCCTTATGACTACTGCTAAGAATTCACCAAAAGTTTATGGCCATTTTATCGGTCAAAGACCTTTTAAATATTAAATACAGCACGATGGGACACTCATCTTTGATATTTAAAAGGTTAATGAAAATTAAGTTGTTTTTTTTTGGCTCAATTAAGAGTATTTCAGGTAAAAATACGAATTAAAAATGGGCAACGGAGGCGTTTAAAGACATAACACCAGACAGAGGCAGCATTGGGAATAAGTCACCATTTTATTCATTTACTTTAAAGCATTGAGGCAGTTGGAAAAGGCTTATGAAACTCACATTTCACAAGCCGATAAATAGGATGTGCAATCTATGTAGAAAATCTGTTCCCTGTGATCTGAAAATGTGATCCCTTAATCCCCCTTTTTTTAAATTGCAACAATCTCTCTGCAAGTTGAAGTCATCCAAAACTTAAGATAGTAAGAACAATTTTAGAGGAGTCCAACTACAGAGGGCAACAGTAAACATTGCTATGGAGGTAGCGCAGTGGCTTTGGAATGGCTTAGTCGACCTCCTCAATGGTTGGGCCGGAGGATCCACCTCCTGGAGCGGCGCCAGCTCCCGGGAAGCCACCAGGCATACCATCAGGCATTCCACCTGGCATGCCTCCAGCACTCTGGTACAGCTTGGTGATGATGGGGTTGCATACCTTCTCCACCTCCTTCTGCTGGTGCTCAAACTCTTCTTTCTCAGCAGTCTGGTTTAAACACAGATGTTGAGGTAATTTTGAGTTTGCCAGTGCAAGGTTAGAAAAGTAATCCAAAAGCCACTTAATTGACCAAATGTCTCAACTAATAGCAAACTTACCTGGTTCTTGTCAAGCCAACTAATGACTTCATTGCACTTGTCAAGGATCTTCTGCTTGTCCTCATCACTGATTTTTCCCTTTAGTTTCTCATCCTCAACAGTGGACTTCATGTTGAAGGCATATGACTCCAGACCATTCTTGGAAGACACCTTGTCGCGCTGCACATCATCCTCAACCTTGTACTTCTCTGCCTCCTGCACCATGCGCTCAATGTCCTCCTTGCTGAGACGACCTGAAATGGACTTCCAGTTAACCTCTGAAGTGGCTGCCACAAAGTAATTAAATATTTAGTTCAAGAGAACAGAGGAGACAAGACTTACCCTTATCGTTGGTGATGGTGATTTTGTTCTCCTTGCCAGTGCTCTTATCAACAGCTGAAACATTCATGATGCCATTGGCATCAATGTCAAAGGTGACCTCAATCTGGGGAACACCGCGAGGTGCAGGGGGGATTCCAGTAAGCTCAAACTTGCCCAGCAAGTTGTTATCCTTGGTCATAGCACGCTCACCCTCATAGACCTGAGAAGGGATAATTAAAACAAGATAGCATCGTTAAAGATGATCCAAGGAGACTTTGGGTGGGATAAAAGACTAAACTCCTAACAGAAGCACCTGGCACCCACCTGAATGAGCACACCTGGCTGGTTGTCAGAATAGGTGGTGAAAGTCTGAGTCTGTTTGGTTGGGATAGTGGTATTACGCTTGATGAGGACCGTCATGACTCCACCAGCTGTCTCAATTCCAAGGGACAGAGGAGTGACATCTAGCAGCAGCAAGTCCTGAACATTCTCAGACTTGTCACCAGAGAGGATGGCAGCCTGAACGGCTGAAACAGAAGAGTGAGAAATAAGAACCGTGGGCAATTTGAGATGGCCAGATAGCAATGACAATAGTCGCTCAGACATCCAAGGAAGGTACTTGGGCCATCTTTGGTCTTTCAACCTCTGGTGGAAACTACGAATGGCAAGGAATCAACTTCATCATCGCGAACGACAAACCACAGGAATAAGACTGTCACCCACCTGCTCCGTAGGCCACAGCCTCATCGGGGTTGATGCTCTTATTAAGCTCCTTGCCGTTGAAGTAGTCTTGGAGCAGCTTCTGGATTTTGGGAATGCGAGTGGAGCCACCAACCAGGACAATGTCGTGGATCTGAGCCTTGTCCATCTTGGCATCACGAAGTGACTTCTCGACTGGGTCCAAGGTGCCACGGAAGAGGTCAGCGTTGAGCTCCTCAAAACGGGCCCTGGTGATGGAGGTATAGAAATCGATACCCTCATAGAGGGAATCTATCTCAATACTGGCCTGAGTGCTGGAGGACAGGGTACGCTTCGCCCTCTCGCAGGCAGTGCGGAGACGGCGAACGGCTCTCTTGTTGTCGCTGATGTCCTTCTTGTGCTTGCGCTTGAACTCTGTGATGAAGTGGTTCACCATGCGATTGTCAAAGTCTTCCCCACCCAAGTGAGTGTCTCCAGCAGTAGATTTGACCTCGAAGATGCCATCCTCAATGGTGAGGATAGACACATCGAAAGTGCCACCACCAAGATCGAAGATGAGGACATTCCTCTCAGCACCAACCTGAAAAGCAGAAATAAGAGCAGAAATAAGTATTTGCATGTACATTTATGAATTGTATAACACTCAATTTCGCTCAGACATCCAAGGAAGGTGCTTGGGCCATCTTTGGTTTTTCAACCTCTGGTGGAAACTACGAATGGCAAGGAATCAACTTCATCATAGCGAAATATATATAAAAAGGGATATCACCAATTTTTAATGCTACTGACACGCAAGTTTTCCTAACCTTTTTGTCCAGACCGTAAGCAATAGCAGCAGCAGTTGGTTCATTGATGATACGCAGAACATTCAATCCAGAGATGGTTCCAGCATCCTTGGTGGCCTGTCGCTGAGAATCATTGAAGTAGGCAGGCACTGTGACGACAGCGTTGGAAACCGTCTGCAAAGAGAGTGCAAATTAGATCTCAACTGCCACTTGGAACTAAAGCCAACAATAATACAGTTTAACTACAGCATAGTGCATGTCGCTCAGACATCCAAGGAAGGTGCTTGGGCCATCTTTGGTTTTTCAACCTCTGGTGGAAACTACGAATGGCAAGGAATCAACTTCATCATAGCGAAGCACATCAAGTCAAAGGGGATTTCAATAGAGCCACCCCACAAACAGCTGAATGATCACTCACCTTTCCCAGGTAGGCCTCAGCGATTTCCTTCATTTTGGTGAGAACCATGGAGGAAATCTCTTCAGGGTAGAAAGACTTGGTCTCCCCCTTGTAGTCAACCTGGACCTTGGGACGGGTATTGTCATTGATGACATTAAAAGGCCAGTGCTTCATATCAGACTGAACAACGCCATCATCAAACCTGCGACCAATCAGACGCTTGGCATCTATTGGAGAGAAAAAAAGAAAAGAAAGTTATATAGAGGTTTGGAGAAGAAACCGGAGAGAAAAAAAACAAATAAACTAATAATGTCAAGATTTCGCTCAGACATCCAAGGAAGGTGCTTGGGCCATCTTTGGTTTTTCAACCTCTGGTGGAAACTACGAATGGCAAGGAATCAACTTCATCATAGCGAATCATTTTTGGAATGAAAATGAATTGTATTAAATAACCACTTACCAAAGACTGTGTTGGTGGGGTTCATGGCGACCTGGTTTTTTGCAGCATCTCCAATCAATCTCTCACTATCTGTGAAAGCTACATAGCTTGGAGTGGTCCTGTTTCCTTGGTCATTAGCAATGATTTCAACTTTTCCATGTTGGAAAACACCTACACAGGAGTAGGTGGTCCCGAGATCAATACCAACAGCTGGTCCCTTGGACATTGTCCCTCTAAAAAATAAAAAAAAATTACATTAAAAAAAAATAAATAAAGCGGCAAGCAGCGATTACCAGGGTTCAAGCACTTTAAAGCCTTTAAGGTGGTATGCTTTTAGAGTCTAGGCCAACCTGGATGTATGGCTGACAGTAAAACATCCAAAATGGAGAATAGGCTCACAGACACGCACACTGAAATTAAAATTATAACTAGTATATTAACTCAATAAGCATGCCAACACACACGCATACATGCACATTTTGTTGCAGATATAGATATTTGAAATAAGTGATGGGTGACAACTTATTGAAAGTCTTCAAGAGTGTCATTTTCAGGTTTCACTGTAATCATAATCTGGCATAATAGTAAAAACTGATGTCTACGAACAAAATTGTAAACTTTGACAGTGACTGATTTCAAATGTTATAACAGTGAGTTTGTAATGTGTAAGCATGATTCCATAAGCAAACCTATGAACAGTACTGTTTTAGTGCGTTTAATGAGCCCATTAGTGGTCTTCCACTGCCATCTAGTGGTTATAATTGCAATCACACAGTAGTGTTTTTAACCTTTATAACTATCATGGTGTTATTTTTTGCACAATCTCTTAAATTTTGCATGCTTTAGAATGAAATTATGCATCATTTTACACAGTTTAGAGAGATATTGTGGGCTTTATTTTAGGATTTATAGGCCTTTGGGTACACTATGTAAAGAACATATTATAAAATGACCGGTTTATAGTTGTCAATGCAAATGTTCAACTTGTTTTTCTTTTTGATAATTGACCTAGAGAATAGTACTGTGCTGATTTTATTGATTAAGAGTTAAAAACCGAGGACTAGTTCACAAAAGTAGTTTTTTTTAATAATCTCAAATACTTAAAGAACAGTTTGATTGACAGCAGTGATCCTAGATGCAAAGTTGTTCAGAATGAGGAAATCCATCATATGATATGGAGATAGTGAATATATGAACATTTTATTGCAATTTCAGGTCATTTACCATAGAAATACTGTTTTTTTGAGGCTGTTTTAACTGTTATAGCGCCACCTACAGTCAGATCTGTATGAAACTTTGCATGTTTGTTAAGTGTCTTCTGTCACATGTTTTCACCAAGTTTCGTAAAGTTTTGGGTTTTTGTTTAGGTTTTATAGGCTTTTGGGTATTTGGCCACATCCCTTTTTAAAATGACCCATTATAGCTAACCAAAGGACAAATTTTTTTTTTTTTTAATTAAATGAATTGTTTTGAATTATTGATCTAGAGCAGGGGTGCCCAACCCTGCTACTGGCGATCGACTGTCCTGCAAAGTTAAGCTCCAACCCTAATCAAACACAACCTGCCTTTTTTATTTAAATTTTTAGTGATTCTGAAGACCCTAATGTAAGTCTCTTCAGGTGCAGTGTTGACTAGGGTTGGATGCTGAATTGCCAGGACAGTGCCCATCAGATAGCAGGAGCAGGGGGGGTCAAGTCTTGGGCAACCTGTATCCCTAGACGCTAGGGGTGGGAAACTGTGGCATTCCAGGCTCCTTTCCTTTAGGAGTTTAGTGCAAACCCTAATCGAAAACACACCTGGAACCAGCTAATAATTGTCTGCTAGAGACAGGCAGGTGCGTTTTCAGGGCCTGGATCAAAGTCTACTGCAGGAACGTGGCGGAGGTCCAAGTCGGCCCCATCACTGATCTACGAGAGTCCATGGAATATTACTACAGTGGTTTGATTTGAGAGGAAAAACGCTGAGGACTAGTTTGCAAAAGTAGTTTTTTTTTTGCCATAATTGAGAATATTTAATGAACGATTTGATTGACCGCACTAGTCCCAGAGGCAAATCAAGTTTCAGGAACGAGAGATCTACATATGTAAGACCTGGTTTTGTCAAATACATGAACATGTTCTACAATTTTAGGTAATTTCATACAAATATTGTATTTGAGAGGCCCTGGGAGGTACAAGAGGTTGTTATAGCTGCCAATAGTCCGATCTCCGATTAATTACTTTGTGATTGTTATGAGTCATCTGACATGTTTTCACCAAGTTTAGTAAAGTTTTGAGTTTTAGGTTTTACAGGCTTTTGGGTATTTTTGGCCACGCCCCTTTTCTAAATGACCCTATTACAGGTAACCGAAGGACTAAAATTTAGAGTCCAGAGAATTGCGCTGCAGTAGTTTGATCGAGATAAAGCAAAAAAACCTAGGACTAGTTAACAAAAGTAGGTTTTTAACAATGGAGAATACTTAATGAACGATTTGATTGACAGCAATGGTTCTTGAGGCAAAGTTGCTCGTTATGAGGAGATCTAGCAAATGATATGCATATCGTGTGGATGTGAAGATCAGCTTGAAGATCTCAGTCCATTCAGAAGTTATAGCCATTTTAGTGAAAGTAGCCCCACCCCTAATGGATAACAGGTGGAACCGTGAGTCAAGTTTTTACTTTTTTTGGTAATTATTGATACTCTAGCTAGCGCCAAATTGAAGTACAATTATGGTCGGAGATAATTATTGATATTCACTGTCCAGAGAATATTTCTGCAGTGTTTTGGTTCCGACCGGGCGAAAAACCTAGGACTAGCTAGCAAAAGTAGGTTTTGAATTTACTTCAAAATGGCAGGAAAACCAGACATCATAGAGCAAATCTGACTTTATACACTTTTCTTCGTTTTGACCCAAGGATTCCAAAAGTATAAAAGTTTTAAGTCTGACAAACAGTCCAGGAGTTATGAGCGAGCATGACCACTACTATCTTATAAAGTTTAAGCTCTCTAGGCCTTATGGTTTGATCTGCAAGATCAGTTTTAACATAGAATAATAATAAAAATGCTAACAAATACAATAGGGTTTCAGCACTACGTGCTTGAACCCCTAAAAAAAAAAATAATAATAAAAACACACAAACTTTAATTGAACCCTGGCAAACAAAAGGAAAGCAATCAGGATCTCTTTCGTTAACTAGCTAACATGCTGTTGTGAGACCACACAACACCAAGTCTGGGAGCACACGCGGAAACGCGTCAGACCACGTGGTTCGAGCTTCTAGAAGATTCTATGGTCAAAAAACGGAATTCAAAAAAAATCACACGGATCAAAACCGGTCTTAAATTCAACTTTTATACACTTTCATGTTATTGTGCTAAATGTGTCTGTGTACAATTTAAAAAGAAAGTGATATAAGCAGTATTACGCGACCAAGAAAAACTGATCAACGCTAAAGGTCGGGTGAGGAGCTTGATCATATTAATTTACACGAGGTGCCGGTTGCGGTTTAAGTTTAACGTATTGTTCTCGCAGGCATTTTGATTGTAGTAACGTTAACTAGAATACGAAACTTAATCGTTCAGGGTCTTTCGACAAAAGACTCGACAACAAAAAAAAAAACTTATGCAAGTGAAACAACTTTTAATGTTATTCAATACAATAAATATCTATAACGGAATCATTAATCGTTCAGCACATCCGGAAAATATTCCAAATATTCATAAACTAAAAATTAAATTGAGCTCTCTTTGCATTTCATAAAGCAGTGATATACTACATGCAATCAGAGAAGCAGATATTTAATATAAGATTGTAAAGCCAACATAACCAAAAAAGACAGAACAAACAACTTACCAAGCTGGAGATAACCAAGATGGGTGAATATGCCGGTTTGAAAGCTGGACTGGCGACAAACTGCCTCGCCTTGCTTAGAAGAGAGAACGGCCGAACGTTCTAGAACACTATATATTGCCGGTAGCCGAGCCAATAAGATTTCAGATGACTCAACTTCAACTCGTAAGAACCTATGTAAAACCGGAATGTTTCATTTAGCCACGCCCATTGTGGGAAGAAGCAAGGATATAACTGGTTGAAAAAAAATCCAGACCATCCACCTCAGCTTTGCCGCAACCGCTGTTAATGCGGAACAGTGTCCTGCACATGTGGATGAATGAAATCAGCTTTCACATTCACTGGGAGTGCATCGATGATACAGCAAAACAGTGAATAGCAATCATTACTTGAAAGAAATACCATTGTAATACGCTGGGATAGAGTAGGATATCAATTATATATATATATCTATATATATATATATATATTTGTTTTTTGTTTAAAATAAGTATAAAGCAAAGGTTGAATTTATAATGGTTTTAGAATAAGGCGATGTGATACTCGCCTCCATTGTGCAACATTAAGGCTTGGTTGAAGCACGAGGAGCTTACCGCAGCGCCGGTGTTCTGACAAATAATGCTACCAATCAGATTATGCTACCAACACTGTATTTTTAATATTGTAAGGTTAGGTTTAGGGTAGGCTGAAACTTTGGGGAGAGTATTTTTTTAATTTTATATATATATATATATTGTCCTTTTATATGGAGGAAGGAAACAGGAAGATAAACGAAATTCGTAAGTAAAGGAAAGAGAAGAAGAACCAGGAACCAGGAAATAAACTATGATGGTTGCACAAACGCCCAGAAGGTGGCGATATGCATACAGAATACGATACGAATCGCCAAAAAATAAGGAAGTAGAAAATGTGTCCACAACAAGTCACTTAAGACATAGGTCATTTAGTAAGTGTTTAAAGCTTAAATACGTTCATATTTAAAGAACATATGCGTTTTCGTTAAACACAAAACAATATTGAAGAGGAAGTGACATCCAAAAAGTGAGCTTGGTTTAAGTCTTATTTAACTTTTTTTTCATTCCTTAGAAGAATCGCCAAGCATAACATCCACACGTTACATAAAATAGTTTATTTAATTTTCTGCACTATTTATAAAAAAGGCATTCTGACTTTTGAATGTCAGAAGGCCAACCCTTGATAACAGGGAAAGCAGCAACCATTTCAGGTTAAAAAGACATTTTTTAATATAATGATGAAATGCCATGGCAGTCTATTCCAGTTTTATCAAGGGAACATTTTAAAGTTATCAACACATTACAATAAAGCACACGTTATAATAAAACACTTCTTTACATTCAGTATAAAAATAATGTAAACCAGCAACGACTGAAAAGTAAAAACAGTACATACAGTATATACAAAAATTGGTAGCTATATTCTTCATCTTTTAGTGAGCACCATTGTTCATAACAGAACTGCAAAATCAGTTCAGTCTTTTATGAGGATTCAGAACCTGCTGAATTCTCCTCTAAAGTTCAGTCTCCTTGACACAAGCTCTGTCAAGTTTGTTACAAGCTTCTGTTGAATTGTCTTGTGTTTCAGTGATCACATCTACTGTAGCTACTGAATTTGCTGTATTCTGTGGAGTTTCTTCCACTTTGTATTCTGTGAAATTTGAGTTCCAAAAACCTAGACAGAAAATCAAGAGAAACACAACATTTTAATAGTTTGAAAAGACACAACAGCTTGTATGCTTGATCTACCAGATTAGGTGGTTTAAGCAGTTATACCTTGTCTTCTCCTTTGCTGGGCCTGCTTTTCTTCATGACTGGATTTTGATTTGCTGCTTTCCACAGACTGGTCTGATTCTTCATTCTCTGTTATGACAACAGATTCAAATTGAATCCAGAATTCAATCTCACCCAGCCTCTAGAATATAATTGAAATTTAAAGCATAAATATATAAATAATCTTAAATTACCTTTTTTCCAGGCTATATGTGCCCTTCGCAGTTTGATCACAAAGAAGATGACTACAATAAGCAAACATATAACAAGGCATGTGACCAGCAGGACCAGCCAGTGTGAGCTTTCCTTCAGATCATGTTGTTTGCCAAAACCTGCAAATACACAAAGTAATACTGCAATCAGTAATTCACGTCCTTTACATGTTGCTTTGGTTTTCATATAGACATTTATGTGAGCGCAAGCTAGAAATTAGCATGAGCTTCACACCTTGTGAGTTGGTGGCATTTTTGGTCAGGAATTCATCAGGTGAGTTTGATTCCGAAGAGTTTATGTTGTGTGCTGAAATGCAAAGATAGATCTGAGATCAACTTCACTACATAGAATAAGCTAGATTAATGATATATTATGTTCAGTATGTTATGTTACATATTAAACAATGACATTTAATAACACTTACTTATCAAGCTTATATCTATTGCTGTGGAATGTTCCTCTACTAAAAGAGATCACAAAGCAAATCAATTACTCACAGAGAACAGACACTGAAATTGTCTTATAAAAACAATTTCTAACTTTTAGGTGAAATGGAAATATTGTTTCAGTATTTTGTCATGCATACTTGCATATTTACCTTGCATGCTGTTTGAGGTAGTGACGTCTTCTGTTTGGAACACTTCAGTACTTTCTGAAATTGATGACAGTTCCATGTGTGCTGTAATCAGAGGGTATATTTGTTAAACAGTTGTTTAGATATCAAATGTAAAAGAAAAGATAAACAGAATGACCATGAACGAGAAAAAAACTCAAATGTTTTTAAATGGCTGTGTGCAGTATTCACAAGCTACCAGAAGACAGAGGCAGAGAGATATAAAGAGCAAAAGCAATTTCCATTCTGTGGTTTTATGTGAAGCCATCTCACAAAAGGGGTTCTGCTTTCATTTCTATGTGAGTTATATTTAAAGTATTCTGTCATGCTCAGACTTTTTTGAAATACCTAGTTTATTTAGTGTAACTGGTGAGGCCATTCAAAAATGAAGTGACCTATCCTAATACATGAAATGAAGAGAAACACTCACCTGTACTGCTAATGGCAGGAGCAGAAGTGGCTGTGATCATTGTGTCAGTTTTTAGCTCATCTCTAGTACTGGAGTACCTTGTCGTGGAGGCTGTAACAGCTATGTGAAAAAACAATAAAAACATTCAATTACTCAGAAACCCCATCAGAAAACTGTTTGACTGTTTACTTATCAGAATCTGACTTGGTGTTTGTTATATTGCACATATATAGTGCATCTATTCTGGATGGGGAACACAGCTGTTTTTGTTCAAAGAAATAGTTGACTTCCCTGACATCATGTGATTGACCACTCTAATGAGAACCACACATTCACTTAAATAGGAAACTACCAAATACTGCAAAGTGTAGATGAGCTTTCCCTGTGCAGCACAGCCAGACAAAATCCCTGAATCTTTTGGTTCCCTTTTCTGATACTGGCTAATGTCATTTATGCCAAATTGCCACTGTTTTTGGTCACATATTTGGAACATCAGTGGTGGTGTTGGTGAGATGGGCGCAAATATGAATTCTAGTTAGTGGTCTCTGCTATTCCTGCAATTGATTATATGTAGTTGCCTACTATTTATGTATACTTACAGTGATTTTCAATAGTGATGAAATTTATCAGTTGTTTTGGGAGAGCGGTATGTTTTGCTAGGCACTTCACTGTTGCTGTCCTGATATGAGTTTTGACTGTTAAGATGCTAACTGCAAGTGCCCTGTTGGATCTTTCCTCCCGCAAGGTATTGGGTAGAGCTGTTAGGACAAAACAGGGTGTGTATGTTTATTTATCCATGATTTATTATTCATATAGTCTGAGAAACACCCTATTGAGAGTACTATTGTTTGCATTTGTCCTTAGCTGACCTATTTCAGAATATCATGGTTCCTCTATTTTCACAAGGTATTCGTTTCTTAGTGAGAGAAATGTCAGAAGTCATGGGAATTTGTTTGTCAGTGATATTTTTTTCATTTTTGAAAGAATTCTTTTATGCTCGTCAAGCATTTATCTGATGAAAAATCTTACTGACTCCAAACACACACACACACACATACATATATATATATATATATGTATATGTATGTGTGCCCCCTAACTGTCTGCCCACTCAGACACTTCTTGTAACTTACCTTCGATTTCAACCCCACTGATTACCCATGAGAGTTCAGGTGGGTGGCCATTCGCTTCTGCGGAACACTTGATGATTGTTTTATCTTTATACTCGGACATTTCTATTTTTGGCATTCCTGTGATCCGATCAAAAAGAGTTGAATTACATATTCCATTATTCATCCGCAAATCTTTAATAGTCCTATTTTATGGATGTTTTCAGAAAAGATGAGAAATAAAATATTTATACGTACCCAATACTTTAACTTTGAATCTTTTTGTAATGACTGTATTGTCATATAGTAGACATTTATAAAGCCCTTCATCATTTAAGGTAATGTTGGACAGGTGAAATGTATATTCAGAGTTGTTTAAAGTAAAAATGCTGCTTCTTGGGTCTCTTAGCGCTGTAGGGGAACATGAAATACATTTTTAGTGTTAATCAGATACAATAAAGAGGAAATGTAAAAGTGTTTGAAATACATTCTTCAGTGGTTCTCATACAATACACAGTGTTCTCGGCTTCACCTTTTTCGTTGTTAAAGAAAAAAAGATGGCCTTGTGGATTTCTCCACTCCATGTGTCCATCCTCACTGAAGTTTTTTCGAGGACATTTCAATACCAGTGTTTCTCCTTCTGCTACTGTAAGATACTTTGTTGCCAGACATTCTCTTATGCCTGTTCAGAATGAAAAGAAGTCAGAATAATCGTGTTTTAATAAAGCTTCAACAACCTAAAACATTAATAATGAATGCTAAATGCACTCAAGTGTAGGCTAGTTGAATGGAAGAACAGTAGGTTGATGGGGGGCAGATAAGACCACAGACATCCTACACTCTGCTCTGACTCATTTGTGTTTTCTCACTGCTTTCATGTGCTGCAGCTGAACTGAGAGGGGGCTACACTTTGCAATCGAGAGAAAAAGTGACTGTTGTAAGTGGTCTTATTTTCTTGTGTGGTTCGATCTTGCAGCGAGAGAAAACTTGCCACTGTGACACATAACGCGACATTCTCACACTGGAACAGGAAACCGTGGTGTTAAAATGTTACTCGCAGAGTTGTACACATATAAAACAGATGTAGTTCTAAATCAGGCTTCATGGAGGTGTGATGTTTTTAGTCATATGTAAAAATGCTAATTGCCTAATGTGAATTTGTATGTGGGAGTAACAGTACAGTAAAACTCATTATAGTAAATAATAAAACTATTTCATAGAATAATGTAAATTATTAAAATTTTTGAAATATGTGCAAAATGTTCACTGCTACTGACAATTATTGAAAAACTTAACATCATCTGCTGTGTTGATACTGTGTGCATCTTTGCAAAAATATTTTCCTGTTTCTAAAACAACAAGGTGAGCAAACTTACATAGAAAAAAATGGCAACCTAAAAATGGTGATATCTAAATGAACTGGTTTTAAGTCAAACCAACTATTAAATATCACTGAATCTACCTATATACATTTATTTATATCAGCAAAACTACATTTTATAAGTTATATAAGGTATAAATAGCTCTTTGAGGGAACAGCTGCAGGTTACCACTTTAGTTTATGCACAGCATATAAACTAAAGTTATATCATTCAACCAATCCAATAAGAATAACAAAATGAGTTAAGAAAATGTTAAAATCATGTAAAAAAAATCTATCATACATATCATGCAATAAAGCATTTAATGCGCTGACATACATCTGAAACCTTCTCTTACGATGTAACCTACATACACATGAAAACTAACTTGAAGGCAACAGGTAAATACGTACACTAACTAGTCAACCACAACGCTACTTTAAAAGTCAGAGATGTAGCCTAAACGGTTGTAAATAAGAAATAAGTTTGTCTTACCTCCTACGATCAACATCAAAGTGTGAATAACTAAGACTGTTTTGATCTCCATACTGCACACTCTTGAATCTGAAGCTCACTTCCTGTGCTAGACTCTTTTAAAGAGAGCGGCTTCCATGACATCATGAAATGTCATGGTCTTTTCCCCTGTGCAAATTTATGTGTGAAGTTTCAGGGGCATTTCGGACAGTGGTTGGTTCTCTTTTAGCAAATTTACACTCGCCACCTTTTGACCTATTAAGTTCTCATCTATTTAATCAAATGATGTGTCTAATTCAGACTTCAGTTCTGACTGGCATCAGTTTTCCTATTAAGTCCACTGTATATGGTGCTGAAATATATATGCCTGGTAAAATATAAGATAATATAATATAATAATTATATAATTCTTATAAGACTATATGTTTCTTTCAAAAACGAACTTGTAGGCAGTTTCAAAAGTCTACTGAAGTTTCAATGTAATAACTCTCCTCCTACAGTTGATGAATATATAACCTTCCTCCAGTTGCAATGAATCATCCAGTATCTAATTTGACCCTGGCAATAAGGATTTTTAAGAATTAAAAATATATATTTTTTAATCAAACAAAGAAACCATTCTATTTACTGATATTGCTTTTATATTTATTTATGTTTAATTAAGTAGATTTCTTCTCTAAATCCTGTATTTCGATATTTACTGGATGTCAAGAAACAATCAAGGTTTTATAGGTTACCATTATCATAACCCTCTAATGGTGTTTTCTGATCAAATAAAAATTATTTTTAGCATCTCTACGACAGCACCCTGGCAGCGTCACCAAAAGCATAATAACTGTCTGGTATCATTACACAAAAATGCTAAACAGCTCAGCAGGAACAGGAAGGTCTTTTTTAGGGTTGTGAGGAAAAAAAAACATCACATGATTAAATTTCCCACTACCCACTGACCACTGCAACTATGTGGGCAAAAAAAAAAAAACCTTCCCCGTTTCGATACACAACCTAAATAGTTCACATCAGATAAGGTAGTAACTTAGCTAACACAATTGAGTATTAATACAGATGTAACTGTGTAATGGATAAGCCTGTTCATTTCTGTCTGTTCATCAGGTGTATTATAAAGCATATTCTATATTTTATTATAGTCAGTAGTTTTGTTCTGGCACCAAGGGCCAGTTTGCACAATGCTGGTTTATTATGAGTAAAATATAAATCTGTGATATTTTCTGGCTAGGACATGGCATGCCATCAAGGACAACATATGATACAATGTAAGTCCACTGCAGTGAATGAGATGCTGAAGGCCAAGAAGATTGTCATAGTTTACCACAAGTTTCAATTTGAGATTCTTCACAGGAATTATGTGGTCAGAACAATGTAAAATCCTGAAAGCCTTGTTTATTAAATATCAGATGTGGTTGTTTACATTCTGGTTGTTACTACTTAAAATAAAGGATTTGCATATTAGCAGAATCTTACCAGCTTTATTACACATCAACTCTTTAGCAGAACTGAAGGCATGAGGCAAACGTACAGAAGCTGATGGAGCACCATCTAGAGGCTGCTGATTCGAAACAAACATTGATGACAGGGAATTACTTGACATATTTAACATATTATGGTCAATTTTGTCAAATAGTTATTATGAGTATGCGAATGCATAAGCCTACTGTATGCACTTGTAAAAAACTAATGGAACTATGGAAAACTAATGAGGAGAAATGCCGGATTGAATAGTAAATGAATAAAACATTTAATAAGAACACACACACAGCCCTAAATCAAACGAACATTTTTTGTTTTGTGTCATGGTTGATACCGCCATTATGTTTAACTAACGTTACTCGCTACTGTTGTTCAGTTACCGTTGTTGATGTACTGTAGACAGTGTATTTGCATGCATTATCAATATAGGCCTATGAAACAAGATACATGAAACTAAAAAACCTAACGCAAATAAAGCACATTTATGCACTAATCAGGTTTTCCCTTACGACTACATTTTAGTGTTATGTGCACCATCACAAATATTTAATCGAGACTTTTATTTTGACAGGTTTTGCGAACTTGCTCTGACCCGGTGATGATACAAGCGGACATGAGGCGATTACACAAAAACGTGCGAAAGCTGCTGGAAACTTCTAGCAAAACGCCACTCATTAATATCTAACCACTTCTACCAGTAATCCAGAGAGTGGAAATAATTTTACGCTACAGCGCCTGGCAGGATGTCAGTTATTGAGGAGGAACGAGTCCGCGGGGGTGTTTTTAAGGACATTAATCCAGAAGATGAAGATCAGCAGCCTACAGTGATCGAGAGTTTGTGCATGAACTGTTATGAAAATGTAAATATACCGATTATTATTGTTAAATTAATACATACATACATTATGTACTAATGCAAAATTAAAATAATGTCAATTTTATGTTTTGTCCAGGGAAGTACACGTCTACTGTTTACTAAGATCCCTTTCTTCAAAGAAATCATCATCAGCTCTTTCACATGTCCACACTGTAACTGGACCAACACTGAAATCCAGTCTGCTGGTCGGATACAAGAGCAGGGTGTGCTGTACACCTTACAGGTGAAGACCAAAGAGGTATGGGTCTACTCTTAAAGTGTTTTAGAGATTCATTATCTGATCAGTTATGTCATGTTGCCACATTTGAAGTTTCTCTCAGGAATTGGCTAATAGATTTTCGTTTGTGCAGGACATGAACCGAGAGGTTGTGAAGTCTGACAGCGCATCCACCAGAATTCCACAACTTGATTTTGAAATTCCTGCTTTCACACAGAAGGGCTGTAAGTTTTTCCGTTGTGACCTCTAACTTAAGTACAAGTCTGAAAATCTACAGAAAGATATTTTGGAAAGTTACAATTTACACTTTGATCAGTTACTTTTTCTTCTTTCTGATTGTTTAGCTTTGTCAACAATTGAGGGCCTTCTGGACAGAGCAGTGGCGGGTTTAGAACAAGACCAACCTATTAGAAAGGTGTGTGTTTTATCTGTGCACCTCAATGAGTTTCACAAAATTTGACATCGATTGTGTTACAACAGAAACCCATCATTTATGGTGCAAGAGCATACGTTATATAGGGATATGGGTCAAAGACGAGTCCCATTTTGGTGCCTCCATCAAATTAAATTTGTCAAAGAGATTTTATATGCACAGAAAGCATATTAAATACAAGTACAGTGTCTACTTTAATGTTTCAAATAACTTTTTTTGAAAATAATATATAAAAACAAATGTTCCATTATCATTTACAGTACAACATTTTTGGTTTGTAAAAATGATTAAAATATATAAAAGGAAAAATGTGATCATAAAAGATTTTATAACATTTTTAAATGGTTTAAAAAAATTCTTGCTTACAAATGGATAAAACAGTGGTTTGAAGGTTAGTGGCAAAGATTGGTAAAGATTTAAAATACATTTAAAACATTTCCCCCCTTCTATGTAAAGCGCTTTGAGTGCCCAGAAAAGCGCTGTATAAATGTAAGGAATTATTATGATTAAAATTACAATTAATTAGGTTTTGGCTACACTGTGAACTTCAAATCAAATGTTTCTTGTTCTAAATATGCCTGGCAATATTTTTTGGTGTATGAACTATTGTTACATTGACATTTAAGTGGGTGTCTTTTGTAAATAATGGTAAAAATGTAAGATAGTTATTATGTTTTGCTCAGAAAAAAACCCTTTTCGTCCTTGACCATATGCCAATATTATGCAATTGTTTATCTACAATGCTGACTTGATCAAAATAATTCCAAAAGTCCATAATAGATTTATTAGTTTTGTAGTTTTCATTAGATGTGAAGGGATTTGTTATTCGACAATCCTAATCCTTTCCACATTTCAGGCAACGGATCCAGCTGTAGCTGAAAAAATAGAGGAATTCATTGAGAGGTTGAAAAAACTTAAAGAAGTAGAAGAGGAATTCACATTAGTAAGTCTTGAAGATAGTAAAGTACAGAAAAATTCAGTGCAACTGACCAAAGATTAAACGCTATTGCTTGTTTATTATCATGAAGTTAGAACTAATGAATACCTCATTTGATTTCTATTTACAGATTATCGATGATCCATCAGGGAACAGTTTTATTGAGAACCCATCTGCGCCTCAGAAAGACACGGCTCTCACTGTCACACATTACAAAAGGACGCCTGAACACAACGCTGTGCTAGGAATAGAGGTAAGAAGCTGCTGCAGCATCTGCTGAGTGTGGAGAACGACAAGATCTCGGTTTCTTTAACTTTTTTTCATCTCTTTTTAAAGACAGAGGAAGAAGAAGATGACAGAAAGCCTGTCAATGATCTAGACACAATGAGAAATGAGGTATTAGTGTTCAACACAAACTGCCCAGAATGCAACGCCCCAGCCAATACAAACATGAAGCTTGTTCGTATCCTTTAAAGTATGCTAGAAAATTACATACACTTTCAAATTATTATTTGTGGTAAATTGCTAAAAATAAAATACTTTGTGAAAATGACACTGCATAACCATGCTGCATGGAGAAATGGTACATAAAAGTAGTTTAACCATTGTACATCATAATTTAAAGAAAGTAGTTTATTAGTCCCTTGACCCAAATGCAGAAATTCCACACTTTAAAGAGGTCATTATAATGGCCACTAATTGTGACAGCTGCAGACATCGCACCAATGAGGTGGGGATAATACACTTCAGAATTATACTTCTGTTTAGTTTATTTATTTATAAATTTTTTGCTGTTTCCATATCTTATATTGGTTTTTACTGGCATCATGAACTAGGTGAAATCAGGAGGTGCCACAGAAGAGCTGGGAACCAGAATAACACTCCACTTAACAGACCCTTCAGATATGTCCAGAGATCTGCTGAAGGTGGGTTCATCTAACAAGGTGTTTTGAGATGTGAACATATTTTACATGTGAAATGTATAGTCCTTGATATATGTATGTGTGTTACAGTCAGAGACATGTAGCGTGTTGATTCCTGAGCTGGAATTTGAGTTGGGGATGGCGGCTCTTGGAGGGAAGTTCACTACGCTGGAAGGACTTCTCAAGGATATCAAAGACCTAGTAGGAATCAAAGCCCTGCTAATAGTGTTTGCTGTTATCAACAAACAACTCCTTTTATGCTTATTTAATGCATTTATACTTATTTTAGATTGTTTCGAAAAACCCCTTCATGTGTGGAGACAGCTCTACAGCAGATAGAGCCGGGAAACTGGAGCTCTTTGGGCAAAAGATTGACAAGGTTTGAAATATATTACTTGAATTTCTGTTCGGTGTAGTCAAAAACGGAAAAGATTTTCCCTTGCGTTTTTAAAAAGTTTCATGTATACACGACAATCTTTTCAAAACGATTCGCATTTACACATATCCGCGAAAACGGCCAAAAACGCTGTATTACGTATGCCAGGCCAGTAGTTGGCGCTGTCACCTTGTTAGTAAACAGTACCTGTAGGCAAGTGACGATTATATGATGTATATGATGCGTCTCCACTGTTGGTTGTAATATTGAAGTAAATCCACACTTTGCTGAAGAAGCGTTGGCAAACTTTTGAGCAGCAACAACAGTACCATATACTCCGCTATTGTTGTGTATGTTTGTTCGCGCTTGCCTTTAAAATCGACACGTACTGCGCATGTCTACATACCTAGCACGTACTACGCACGTGCATGACGTCACCGTTTTCAAAGATTCCTGTTTTGGGTGTTTACACGGAAACGACAACGGTGGCTTCTTCAAAAACTTGCACTTTGAAACCCATTTTCAAAAATATGCGTTTTCAGTTCCCCAAACGCCGTTGTCGTGTAAACGAACAGTCAAAACGCATGAAAAGTTTCCCGTTTTTGGCTGAAAACGTTGTCGTGTAAACGTCCGCTTATAGTTCTTCACTGTTAAATGTTCTGACAGTATTCTCAATATGGTGTCTAAAAAGGAGCTTGTTTGTAGTTTTTGAAAAATAAACCAATATAGAATTTCATAAAAAACTAAGTCATATTAAATAATAACTATTACCTATATTATCTATATAATATATATATCTATATAAATAGAATTTTTAGTCATTTTATAATTTAAAATTTTGAATACGTTGAATTCGCAGAGTTTTATTTGTATAGCGCTTTTCCATGAGCCAACTCTTGCAAATAAGTTTTTCTACAATAATTTTATTGTAGCTTATCAGTGTGACTCAGTAATTGTACATTATGGCAGAAATGACAAAAACTCATTAAGCAACTCAATGTGTATGCTAAACATTTTTTAATACTTATATATAATTATATATATATATACAACCTTTTTTTTCGGTCTTAATTGTTGTATTTGTAAAATTTTCTTAGATAATAGCAGGGGAAATTGATGTGCATGTTATCCTGGATGATCCTGCTGGAAATAGTTATCTTCAGGTGAGCTAGGAGTTACGTTTTCTTCTTTTTTTTACAGTATTTAAAGGATCTTATTATAACATCTCATGGTTAAGCATAAGATTTATTGTTTTGAATCGGTTTCATTTCAAATATTTTATATATGTTTTTTTTAAATATTCGCACCTCTTTGCAGAATGTTTATGCGCCAGATCCAGATCCAGAAATGAAGATCGAGAAGTACACCAGGACCTTTGAGCAGAATGAAGACTTGGGGTTGAATGACATGAAAACAGAAGGGTACGCAGAGAAATAGGCTTAAAGTCAGAGAAAAATGGAGATTATATGTAACTACATGCCCAATTCTGTCAAAGCCGTTATATAACATTATTTAAATCACTTTTACATTTATTGTAATATCTTATGTAATTACCACTTCTGAAAACCATAATGTCTTTTAAAGGCAGCGTTATGATTTGAAGAGGGGAAAACATTATTTTGGCTTGAATAAGTGCAAGGCGCTGAATTTTCCTTGCTGTCTATAACATAATTTTTAAGTTGTAAGTTTTGGTCATCTTGGCTATGAAGCCCTTGTGTTAATTACTAGTGTAACAACACAATTGTTACAAAGTTTTTGAAGTACTTAAAACTACAGACACTTAATAAAGTAGTTTTAAGCACACTGGGTGTGAATTCTTTGGGCGCATTATTTATTTTCTATGTAATTGGACTGACTCCTAAAAGCTGTAATATAGTAAGAGTTATGTTTGTACATTAAACAGTATGGAATAATAAGTATGGTTCTGATCTATTTATGCTTAACTTCCAGTTCAGTCAGTGAGATATCTAATTAAAAATGGCTTCATCACGGCATCAAAAACAAATGCAATGTTGTAACTAATAGATTGTATGGCCATATTGGAACATGCAGTCACACTGCTGGTGATGCATTCAGTTTTTGTTTACGTTATCTGGCTCTTTAGCGTGTATATTGTGTTTTCCTAATTAGTCAATTATTCATTCTTTAATATTAATACTGATAAATGGCACCAGAAGAGTCTCAGAAGAATAGCACCCAAGCCAAACCAAAGCCATTACAGCACAGTCCTTTTAATAGCAAACAAGTGTTCACAGGGCATTATTTGCATAACTCTTTTTATTGTTGTTGTTTATTTTTGTTGATTACTCATTTTTGGCACAATAATGAATCGTTTGTTCTGCATAATGGTTTTAAAACTTTGTAAATGTAACTGATTCTGTGGAATGAATATGCTTCTTAGATACTTTTTTTATTAGTATATTTTGTTTATTATTAGTAAAGTAAATATTACTAACTCAATGTGACATGGCATGTCACATGATGGCTGTGGCCATGAGAGGGGACCTTCCACCATGTACAATTTAACTTTTTCTGTCTATGTTCCAATGTTCAACTCAAACTTATCATTTTAATGTTTTTCTATTTTTAAAAAGAAAGTGCTATTAATTAATGTAAAAAGTATTTAGAGCTCCTTTCATGTAGCACACTTCTAATTAGAGCCTCTCTTTTAGATCACTCAAGTCATGCAACTTGGAGAAAAACAATGAATCACGGGTTCTTTGTGCCTTCCACTGACACTCAACATTTATTGAAACAACATAATTACTTAAACAGCAGATAACTGACATGACTTGCATGTAATTTAAAGCAGTGACAAATAAAATGTAACCAACATTGGTCCATATACGATGAAATACTGATGTTCATTCATCCCACAAATGGAGTTTTTTTTTCCCCGCAAGGATAGTCCACCGTGATGGCAGGTTAAATGTCCCATGGCCATTTATAGCCAGTGGTGGTGTAGATCTCTTCTTGTGTGAGGGAGTGAGTGCGTCTGTCCAAAAGAGCAATGATCAACACCAAAAAAACAAATCAAAGTTTACAAGATGCAGCTGTCATTTTCATTAAAGCAAACACAATATAGTGTGAAATAGGAACATAACATTACTTGGACTCAAACTAGCCGAGCTGCGTTTGTGTCAATGTCCATGATCGCAAAGCTCCGTTACTTGCTCTTGGCTGGCTTCTCGGTTTTCTTGGGCAGCAGCACTGCTTGGATGTTTGGAAGCACTCCGCCCTGGGCGATGGTAACACCGCCTAAAAGCTTATTGAGCTCTTCGTCGTTGCGGACAGCCAGCTGCAGGTGACGGGGGATGATTCTTGTTTTCTTGTTGTCTCGGGCTGCGTTCCCTGCCAGCTCGAGGATCTCAGCCGTTAGGTATTCCAGGACAGCGGCCAAATACACGGGGGCTCCTGCGCCTACGCGCTCGGCGTAATTTCCCTTGCGTAATAATCTGTGTACACGTCCTACTGGAAACTGAAGTCCAGCTCTGGATGAACGAGACTTGGCCTTCGCACGGGCCTTCCCCCCGGTTTTACCTCTTCCGGACATATTTGACAACAAAGGAACCGTCTGTTCGGCTAGAAGCGTCCCGTTTTGTGTTGCTAGTCAAATGTACGTTCGTTTATGATGTAAGCAGGGATTTGGTATTTATACCCATACGTGTGCTCTGACTGGTTGGTTTGACTCTAAAGCAAGCAACCAATCGCCGCTCGAGTTTTAGTCCATGACGTTAGAAAGTCATCCTATCAGAACACACTCTGTGCTCGCTCTAATTTGCATGCCGACTCTATAAATAAGGGGCAAAATGTGCGCAGCGCGTTCGCATACCATAAAGATCTTGTGACAGCTGAGCATTTGTGAAAACCCGACACAATGCCTGAACCTGCGAAATCAGCACCCGCTCCCAAAAAGGGGTCTAAAAAAGCTGTCACCAAGACCCAGAAGAAGGGGGATAAGAAAAGGCGTAAGACCAGGAAAGAGAGTTACGCCATTTACGTGTACAAAGTACTGAAACAAGTCCATCCGGACACTGGTATTTCCTCAAAGGCGATGGGCATTATGAATTCGTTTGTAAACGACATCTTCGAGCGCATCGCCGGAGAAGCGTCGCGCCTGGCGCATTACAACAAGCGCTCCACTATCACATCCCGGGAGATCCAGACGGCCGTGCGCCTGCTCCTGCCGGGAGAGCTGGCCAAACACGCCGTGTCCGAGGGCACAAAGGCCGTGACCAAATATACCAGCTCCAAGTGAAAGTGAACAAACAAGATGGACTGGACTCTATCCATAATGATGGAAGACGAAAGCCACCCACTGTTTGATATCCGCACGAGGGACCTCTGGTACATCTTGAGCGAACGCAGCTCTGGAGGAGCACTAACACAGTGCTTTCCATCTGTAACACCAACATTCACCTGAGGCTGTTCCTGTTTGATCGTATTTGCACGTGTGAACACTTGTACTGTACTATTATGGCATATGGTCGTCATTTGTTAACTCATGTTACCGGAGGAAAACACTGTGGCTTTGGGTTTTTTTTATTTCTTGTTGACAAAAAATTGCTGTACTGTATTCATATTGAAAAAATGTCTTATGCCTGAATGTTTCTTCATAACTACCCTGTCATTTACCACAAATAAATACATTTGTAAATGGTAACTACAACCAGATTTGCCAGTTTTCCTGTCTTGTAATGTGTAGCTTATTACTATGACAAACGAAACGCCATAAAGGCGAATATTTAGTACGAAAAAGACGCTTTTATTACAGCATTATTTATTTGAAGTATGTAAAATGCGTTTTTGAACGTTGCCGTATCAACGAAAGTTTACACGCGCGCTAATAGACGCTTGGCTTGCCAGCAGAAGTCGCCCGAGGAGGTAACCATAGCAACAGGAAGGAAGGCTGCTTGAGTATTGGAGGATTCATGAAACAAAACAAGCTCTGTCATTATTTATGACTTTATTATAGATTCACCGTCAAACATAAAAGGAAAAAAAGATAGTGTTCCGTTTAAAACGTCTTTATTACGCCTGATAACTGAGGCAGCAAAACACTGTTGGATTAGTCTGGTAATTCACATAGCCTACTGTATGAAATGGATATTTTAACCTTCTATGGGATATCGTCATTTATAAATGACGGTAAGAAAATTGCATTTAAGATGAATATTTTAGTGATGTCAAATGACATCCCCTTCAACCAGTAAAATGAAAATTGAATTGCCATGTGCTTCACATTTCTGGTAACAAAGTAGTAAATGAGACATTAGCACATGTTACACTCTAAAAAATGCTGGGTTAAATACAACCCAGTGCTGGGTAAAATAGGGACAAACCCAGCAATTGGGTTGTTTTGACCCAGCGGTTGGGTCACTACCCAGAAGTTGGGTTAAACATTAACCCAACCGGCTGGGTCAAAACAGCCCAATTGCTGGTTTTGTCCCTATTTTACCCAGCACTGGTTTGTTTTTAACCCAGCATTTTTTAGAGTGTAGGTCACATGCTCTCAAGGCTCCACAGTGAGCTCATTTTAGACTAGAAAACACATATAAATTCAAGTTATAAAAAATATAACTGTACATCCAAATGTGTTTTCTAAAAGTGCATTTTTAATGCACGTTCTCATAAAAACAATAACTCATCATAACAATTAACTCTGTCTGGGATGCATTTGGTGTAACTTGGTCTATTGACCAGCATGGGCAGACCGTAAATAGCCGTTTATGTCCTGTTTTGTTCGATTTTTGGAAGATGGAGAGACAAATCTGTGCTTATTTCAGAAAGTATTGATGATAGTGATAGAAAATCAGGTTGTAGTAATAAAAGAAGTTGTTGAGGACCAAGGAGGATAGAAGCAATGAGTGTGGGGGCAGTGATGAAGAATAGGTTGTTGTGGAAGTCAGGCATTTGGTGCATAGTCGGACTTACCCATTAGTCACCGCCTTGGGCCCCCAAAAGCAAGGGCCCCCTAAAATGCTTTTCAAATAGGATATGCGCATTAAGCGCTGACACGCGAACGTTTGCTGTTTACGGTGTTTATTACCACAACAACCGTCCGAGTCAGTGGCGCCTGCAGGTGTACGGCTGTACTCACTGTGTGTACCATGAGCGCTCAGACTGATTTGCCCCGCAAACATTTCAGCAGTTATTATAGCCCTGTGTGTCCCGTATTTCTGTCGACAAAACCAGCCATGCCATTAATTATGAATCTATCAGTCTTTTGCATGCAAAAGTCAATTTCTGCAAAGAAATATTACGCCAAATATAAGCAGAAAACCGTGCTATACGCACTTTCATGATATCGGGTTGCTTATTTTACAAATGGAATACAACGTATTCTGACAATGTTTCATTCAATCTACCCGTACCAATTTATAGTGAAAAAGTATTTACAAGCGTCTGGAATTCCATAAAGGTAATTTTAAACAGCTGGTTTTTATACAGCATTCTGCTCTGCATGGATAAAATATATAAATAATTAACATATCATACAAAATTGCATTGCGTCAAATCCTTTAAATTTTAAGGTATTCGGAACAGAGCAACATAAAAATCAGAAACAGCAGCTATACAATTATTGGACAAAGTTTTACATATATGCCATTTTAATTTGTGTTTTATTTTTTAATTGTACATAATTAGCGAATAAAACGCAAATTATAATCTGGCCTTCCATCAATTATAGTGATGAAAAAATGACTCGCCATCTCCTAATTGGATGTGCCTTTAGAGAGAAATGCAGGGATTACATAATAAAATAGTTTTTTTATTAGGAGTCTATTTTCGATTTAAATTATTTCATTTTAAAGTAGTAATTTAAAGCTTTCTATATATTTTTATCATGTCTGAGTTTAGGTTCGTCATTGTGAAGCGCTCCTGTTCAAGACAGAGACGGCAAGCACATCCTATTTGTTTTCTTTATTTTACAAAAGCCCACGTTTTGTTGATGTTGTGAGTGCACACAAATAAAACTAGCTTTACAGTTTACAGTTTAGAATGATGTATTACTCTTACCTTTATGAGTAAAAATGACTGCGTATTTTAAGTTGTTTCCACTGTTAGAAAAAAATGCAAGTGATCGCTCTGGCGCCTAAATGCATTAAGTGCACTTTAGCTTACACTCTCCGCTCAAACTATTGGATATGCGTCTAACAGCGCACATTTATATAGGTTAAACATTTAAACTAACATTGTGATATACTTGAACTGTTTTATATATAGATTTCAGTCCTGATGATTTGAGAAGGCTAAATTGATCAAACATATGCTATAGGCTGTGATCAATTCACTGTCTGCCGCTGGCCTTTACTTAAAAAAACAAAAAACTTACATTTAACGAACAAAAAATGCTCCAAATGTTTTTTCTAAATTAACTTAATTAAAAAACTAAACTAAATATAATCACTTTTTCATTATATACAAAACTGAACTATTTTAATAGTTGAAACAGTAGTATAAGCTTTTTTGGGAAAAGGGAAAAAGACGGGCTGCGGCCTATATGTGAGCACCCTTGCAGGGCTTTATCCACTCTCATCCAGCGCTGCTTTTGTCTCAATCTGTGAGAATGCGCTCTCATAAGAGGTCCATTGTTAGGTTGTAAATGATAATTGCCTTTTCATGTATTGTCTTCAGTTTTATTTAAATTTGGATAGTTACAAACACGTCAAGATAAATGGCTATTTTCAAAGTTTCACGAATTATGACAGCCGTTGCACACAGGCTTACGTCTGAAACAACAAAATAGGAACCATGCAATGCTTGATCTAGAAAATGTGGTGCAATGTAATTGTGCAAATCTGATTTGCCTGGGGCCCCCATTCACTAATCCGCCCCGGCATTTGGTAGATAATGCGCATGCACAGTTTGAAAGGTGATTTTACCAACAGAGCACGAGGTCAGGGAATAGTGTCATTAGCTATGTTTCCATCACCCTATTTTAATGCGCATTTTGAAGTATCGCATGAGAAACGTGTGATGGAAACGCCCAATTTCGAATAAAAGTCCCTTAATTCGCAAAAAAAGTTTTTTACGCTCGCTTGAGGTGGTTTTTGACTTGTGCGAAAGAGTGTCAATGAGATGGAAACGCATTTGCTGAGTAAATTCCTCCATGCGCATCATAAAAGTCATATGTTACTGAACATCTTCGGCTGTAGTGTCTATTGGCATCGTATTCTGCCAGGCAGCGATGCTCCCAATGAGGACTGCACAGTCCAAATCTACTGATGTAGGGGTACACTGAAAAGCAAGAAGTCATTGCTCACTTTTCACCGTGCATGATATTGATTGAAATACCAAGATGCAAAGCCCAACTGTTAAAGTTGTTTAATGCTTTGACCCGAGACATGCTGTTTCAGACAGTACGAAACTTGCATCCGAATTTGTCAAGTTTTGCGGACATTTTCACGTCAACGAAAGTTCGCAAATCAAATGATAGCAGCATCAAGAAGAAATTGATGTTCATGAGATTTTTTTTAGTTTTTTTGAACACAGTAAGACCTTTTTACTTTTTTCAGAAGTGACAATGCATTGATGTGCGTCAGTTCCTGAGACAATCGCAAAAATATTTAGTCAAAGACAAATCTGAAAATGTAAGTCAGTTGACAGAACCCTACAGAAAAAGGTCAGATGTAGAGAAAAAAATGTGTAAAATGATTTTACTCCTAAATATTGTAAAATACAAATCAATTATTTTCGAGCTGTAAAAAAAGAAAAAGGGAAAGGGGGGTGGTTTAAAAGGCAGGAAAAAAAAAGAAACTAAAAGGAAAGGAAAGAAGGAAGAGAAAAAAAAAGGAAGGGGTGTGAAGTAAAGGGGACCAGGGAAAGGAGGTGTATAAAAAAAAAAAGGCAAAAAAGGGGAAAGACAGGGGAAAAGCTCATTCACAATTAGTCCCATAGAGGGTTGAATACGAATTTATGAAATAAAAATATTAGTTTATGTATATAAAAATCTATGAAGCTATAAATAGCGTAACAATTGAAATATTCTGTGCCATAACAACAAAGCTTAATGCTGCTCTGATCCTGAATTAGGGACTGAGGTGATATTTTAATGTTAAGCAGCATTGCATTTTTACAAACAATTTTAAAGTGGCACAGAGCCACTTCAGAGCAGCTTTAACTTAGCATGTAAAGATGATTTAAAAGTACTAATGAGCGAATCTCAGGTTACAATGAAATCAGGACATTTGTACGCCTTATCGTACGATTTGTTCCCTGTGATTTCATCCAGCTTGTGTTACTGGGACATATAGTATAATGGAGGGAGAAGATTTGATCATGATGCCCCTGCAGGCAGAGAGAGAATGCTGAGAATAATTCACATGATCATGTTTTGACATTTGGCCTTGAATAAATGGCGCACATCAAGTAACCAAGTATACACAATGGGTAAATTACTTGAGGAATATAATTACCTATGCATATCTTCATGATATTATTTTGCAAATGATAATTCCATGAATCTGAATAGATGACTGAATAGATCCTGCAGATATTGAATATGTATCGCAATACTTTATATATTGCATTAGGGCCCAGGTTGGCTGGTCCAGAAGATTAAAAATGAAACAATGTGACTGAGGAACCAGATAGCCAGATGAACGGTGTCTTAGAAGATCGTGTACTACATTGTACCTATCTTGTGTAGTTTTAAGAGGGGCTGTCTTTGTTGAAATAACACTCTGACCATGGCAGGCTTTGTCTGAAAGGGTGTGATATCTATTTCTAGAAAACGATGAGGTGACGCTACCTTTTCTCACGAAGACGGCATACCTGAAACCACATACACTAAAAAAAGGATATTTAGAGTGTGTGTGCGTATTTAATCGAAAAAATAAATATGAATACTGTTACGACAGCTAACACTACACAGTATTCATTGACTGCGTTTAAGGAGGTATTATGATGCTCTTCTTTACATTTAATTTATAAAATATAATAGTTCAGAGTTCTGAAATTACAAGAGGGGTTATTTAATTTAATTTTATCGTCCTTTTGTGAAAATAAGAAGATTGTGCATATATCCTACAATTATCCTCAATCAATTATTTATTATATTTTTTCTATAATAAAAATGCTATAATTTCATATTAATTTTATCATATAAATTTAAATAGCAAAAGCTGTTTATTTTGTCTGTTTTCTCAACAATCAAGCATATTGCCTATCAGTCGGTATAGACTATTAGTATGTTAGTGTGACATAATGTGTTATTAGAAAAGACCATGTGTTTCATTAGTGTCCTGTTTTATAACTTGATCACCTTTTGTCTTCAAGTGGACATATTTGTTGCATAATGCTTTGTTATAATAGCACAGTTAAGTGCAGCCTGATACACAGTGATATAATGCATTAATAGAATATAACGTGCAAAAGCCAATTTTGTACTTTTTGTATTCCAGACATGTTACCTGATACTGAACTTATACTGATCTTCTTAAAGCTCCTCGTGTTCCTCCTCTGGCGTCCCTTACTTCTCATAACCCCTGCTGTGTTTCTGGTGCCCTCCCTTACACCTATAGATAGAAAGGGGCCAGTATAAATAGCTATATCGTCATAAACACAGAGAAAGAGACAACGAAAGAGAGAAGGTGCACAAGGTAATACGTACATCTTTATGATTTAAGTTCTGGTCTGAGTATATTAGTCCTACTAGATGACTCTGATTTAATATCTTTTGTTTGTTTATTTGTGTGTGGTTTTCTTTATTTTGAAATTATGTAAATTTGTGTTTATTTACTTATTTGTATTTATCATTTGTGCTTTTTTAGTTTTACAAATTATTTGTATTTATTATTTATGCTTTATCTTTTTATAAAAAAAATATTTGTATTTATTTTTGTGTTTTAACTTTATTAATTTTTCTTTATCTATCTATCTGTCTGTCTGTATTTCTATCTGTCTGTCTGTCTGTCTGTATTTCTATCTATCTGTCTGTCTGTCTGTATTTCTATCTGTCTGTCTGATCAGTTCTGTCCCTGTCTGTCTGTATTCTCTAACTGTGCTGTCTGTTATTTCTATCTATCTGTCCTGTCTGTCTGTCATTTCTATTCTATCTGTCTGTCCTGTATTCTATCTAGCTGTCTGTCTTTGTATTCTGTCTGTCTGTCAGGATTTCTATCTGTCTGTCCTGTTATTTCTTCTATTCGTCGGTCTGTCTGTATTTCTATCTGTCTGTCTGTATTTCTATCTATCTGTCTGTCTGTCTGTATTTCTATCTGTCTGTCTGTCTGTCTGTATTTCTATCTATCTGTCTGTCTGTCTGTATTTCTATCTGTCTGTCTGTCTGTCTGTCTGTCTGTCTGTCTGTCTGTATTTCTATCTGTCTGTCTGTCTGTATTTCTATATCTGTCTGTCTGTCTGTATTTCTATCTGTCTGTCTGTCTGTATTTCTATCTGTCTGTCTGTCTGTCTATAGTTATGGTCTGTTTGTCTATAGTTATATTCTATCTGTCTGTCTGTCTGTCTGTCTGTCTGTCTTTCCGTCTGTACGTCATTCTATTGTTTCATCTATCATCACAAAATTAATTGAATTATTTGTAATATAGACTATTTAATATGTATGTTTTTTATGTTTAAAACAGGAGTCAGATGTTCTTTGTTGGTGCTCTTCTTCATCAAAAGCTAAAACTGTGAGGCCAGTGACATCAGGCTCATTTGAATTGGGACATTCAGAGCCTGTTGGTGACACCTGAACACAGAACGGAAAACTTGTTGCGTGATTTGATAGTAAGTAGGTGTTTTTGCTTTTAAAATCTGTTTTTGAGTGAATCGAGGTCAAGGTGATCATGTGATGTGTGGGATTTTCCCTACAGCCAGAGCATCATGTGGCCAGCCCTCCTAGTGTGTCAGCTCGTCCTGATTCTCCAGTCAGAGGCTCAGAGTCCCTGCCTCACCCACCCAACATTCAGAGACCCAGGTCAGTCAAAGCATACATGTATCCTCTCCTCTTCTCCTCTTCCTCTTTATACATCCTTAATTCTCTCATCGCTATCTCACCTATCATTTCCTTTGGAACCACAAAGAAACCCGGGACCACCCAGCAATTTGAGGAGTGTGTTTTCTTAAACATGCAGTATTATTTTAATGATGTGTCCTTCTTTTAGTTATGGTTCCTGTGGTTTTAAATGTCCTAGCAGTATAAAGAGCATCATACATTTCCATACCAAAGATGTGCAAACAATAAACATCATAAGAGGTTATTGTGACAACTGTTATCTTTCTTTCTTTTTTTCTTTATTTATTTTTTTACAGACAACTCTGATATCACAGTTGTGTGTGGCACAAACAGGATGGATCTTCAGATTTTGCTGTGCCCCATGTACTTCTATGGATATAATGAATCCATGGTGGCTCTTAATGGTCAGTTTGGCAAACCTGAGTGCAGAGGAACCGCTGATTGGACTGTCAACCCACCTGTAATGAAATTCCAGTTCTACATCACTGAACCATACATATCCATCTGCGCCAATAAGCTGACGGTATGAGACATTTTACAGCATATGTAATAAAAATAATAAACAATTTTATATATAATCTATCTTATATAAATAAATATTTATTTGTTTGTTTGTTGTTTTGTTTTCTGTATTGTTCTTTTGTTATTTTCTGACCTGTAAAGAACTTTGAGTTGCATTCTATTATTTTGTGGTCTTATAATATACTTCTATTATATATAATTAGTCAATCCCAGCTGTCACTGTTCAACTACCGTAATTCATCTCAACAGATCACTCAGGAGATTGGATCTGGGCTGTTCTCCGACTTCTCTAGCGTGCAGTCTGTGAACATCTCTGGGGTGGTCAATACTCAGGACCCGAATGCTGGAACCATCACCTACCGGCAGGAGATGAAATACCTCTTTTCCTGTAGATACCCACTGCAGTACTTGGTCAACAACACGGAGATGAGTGTGTGAGTGGAGTGAACATGTACAGTGAGGTCTAACAGTCTGAGACCACACTGAAAATTCAAGATTCAATGTTTTAATATGTTATGCCATAAAATGAAGAAATGTTAACACTATTTTTAGGCCACTAATCAAATAAGCATATTTGTAATCATGTGAATGTTGTACAAAATATCACATTTTATGAATTTGTAATAAAAAATATATTAGAAAAATGAAAAATAAACACGTTTTCAGTGATCTCAGACTTTTGGCTTTCACTGTATGTCTTATCCTGGAATGTGTTCATTCTAAATGATTTAATGAGTTAAGTCATTTACACACAAACCACTGTTGTTCTGCAGATCTGGAGTGAGTCTGGCAATTAAGGACAATAACGGTAGTTTCATCAGCACTCTAAGCATGGTTCTTTTTGAGGTATTTTATGTTCCTTTGGCTTAGTTTAGCAATGACCTTTAGCATAAAACATTATTGACTATAACATTCAAGAGTTATTGGAACTGGCCAGTTGCATGTGTTCATAACTGTCTTTCTGCACCGACTCAAAGGACTACACATATACAACTCGTCTCTTCATACCTCCATCGGGTCTCATGCTGAAGACCAGGGTTTTTGTGGAAGTCCGAGCCACTAATCTCACAGAGAGGTACTTTGCTCAGTTTGAGATTATTATCAATTATGTTATCCATCATGAGGTGGCCTATGAAATATGGATGCCAACGACAAAAATTATGAATTTTAGTGATATTAATTCTGATGTAATCCAGCGTGAAAACCTTTTATGTAAATTATTATTATTATATTAAATATTTTTGAAGTTGATAGATCACTTTTCAAATATATATATATTTTCCCCATAAAGATTCAATGTTTTGTTGGATCGATGCTATACAACCACTAGTCCTTACCCAGGAAACAGCACATCATTCAACCTGTTTGTCGGGTAAGACTTAAATCTTTGTTACAGTTACACATTTTAAATAATGTTCAGCAATCTAAATTAACACTATATTAAGTGAATAAGGTTTGGGAATACATTACATAAATATGAAATTACACTAATTTGTGCATTTAAAAACTGTGTGAATGATATGTAATAAAAATGCAATACATTTGTGTTGAAACAATAATGACTTGAGTCTGATGATAAGTACTCTATAATAGAGTTACAAGTACTTCATTTTTGGGTAACACTATTTTACAGTGCTTATCATGTGCACCTGTATCCTTGTTACACATTACATGTACTTACTAATATAATAACAATTCAATTAAATTCAAGTTTATTTGTATAGCGCATTTCACAATACAAATCGTTGCAAAGCAATTTTACAGCAAATTAAGTTTCTACAATATTTAGTGGTAGCTTATCAGTGGTGACTGTCAGGTAATGTACATATGGCAGAAATGTACGGAAAAATCAATTAAAGATGTAATCAAACAGACGATGAACACTATAACAGCAATTATTATATGATGCAATCAAACTTATAGCAAAATGTGGTAGTTCTGTATGTTGTTTCATGGTTGGCATCATCTGAGGTCCTCTGAGGGGTTGGCATCAATTCTTCTCAGGTGTTCTGGATCCAGACTGAAGCTTGTGTAAATCCTTACCACGGGATGTCAATCCCTCTACCTCCTTTAGTGGACTTTGCTATCCTAGATCCTACCAACAGTCCAGAGATTTGTGACCTTAGGGAGCGTGATGGATTGAAGCGTGGTAGAAGACTAGTTAGGTACGCAGGAGCTAACCCATTAAGGGCCCTATTGGTAAGTAATAATATTTTGTAACTGCTACGGAACTTAATAGGTAGTCTAATAGGTAGTAAAATTGGGGTAATATTACCATATTTTCTTGACCTGGTAAGGACTCTAGCCACTGCATTTTGGACTACCTGTAGCTTGTTTATTGAAGATGCAGGACAACCACCTAGCAGTGCATTACAATAGTCCAGTCTAGAGGTCATGAATGCATGAACTAACTTTCTGCATCAGAAACAGGTAACATGTTTCGTAACTTGGCAATGTTTCTAAGATGGAAGAATGCTGTTTTTGTAACATGGGAAATATGATATTCAAAAGACAAGTTTTTATCTAATATAACACCCAGGTTATTGACTGTAGAGGAAGTAACAGTACATCTGTCTAGATGGAAATTGTAATCCAAGAGATTCTGTGTACTGTTTGGTCCAATAAGTAATATCTCGGTCTTATCCGAATTTAATAGGAGAAAATTATTGGTCATCCAATCTTTTAAATTTTTAACACACTCTGTTAGCTTAGATAATTTAGAAGTTTCATCTGGTCTTGTTGAGATATATAGTTGAGTATCATCAGCATAACAATGGAAACTAATCCCGTATTTTCTAATATTACCACAGTGAAACATGTATATTGAAAATAGCAATTTGACCTAGGACAGGTCCTTGTGGCACTCCATAATTTACTGACTTTAATTGAGATGACTCCCCATTTAAATAAACAAAGTGGTAGCGATCTAAACCATCCTAAAGCCTGCCCTTGAATACCTGTATAGTTTTGTAATCGATCATGATGTCCAATCGTATGTCATGATCTATAGTGTCGAACGCAACACTAAGATCAAGTAAAACTAGCAATGAGATGAAGCCTTGGTCTGACGCAAGAAGCAAGTCATTTGTAATTTTAACAAGTGCAGTTTCTGTGCTATGGTGGGGCCTGAAACCTGAAATTCTTCATAGAGATCTTTTTTTGCAGGAAGGAGCACAATTGAGCAGACACAACTTTTTCTAAAATTTTAGACATAAACGGAAGCATATGCATAATTATATGCAAGTAAACCTAAGTCAAACCCTAACCATATAGTAAGTACATGTAGTTAATTAATATTATGCAGTACTTACACTGTATAATTAATGTATAATTACACTGTAATAAGGACACCTTAAAATAAAGAGTAACCAATTTTGTAATCTGATTACGTAATACAGATTACATATAATCTTTTACTACCCAGCACTGATTATATCATCCTCTGTCATTCTCAGATGCAACCTTGATCTACAAACCATAATGGGTGTGAACGGAGAACAACAGTTGGCGCGCTTCTCGTTCGAGACTTTTCGCTTTGTGGAGCACAGAAACAGGACTGTGTCGACCTTTTATCTGCACTGCACCACCAGGCTCTGCGAGAGCTCTTTCTGTAGATCCTTACGGCAGGTATGAACACAACCCTATGACAACATGTACCATTGCTAGCAAAAACCTTAATATGTAATTCACAAGAGGGCCTCATAAACCATCATCTAACTGAAGTGCTTTTAAATGTGTCTTATGATACATGCATCAGGACTGCACAACTTCCGGAAGGAAGCGGAGGGCCGTCCAGTCAGCTCAGGGAACCTCAGTGAGTGACGTTGCCACGGTGAGCTCTGGGGCAATCATCACCAAAGTGGATGGTAAGAACAGTTAGCTGTTTGAGAGATATCATTCAAAATATGCATGAAACAGGGTTTATGCAGGTCTTAAAAAACTTAATTCACCCTTACACAAAAGGCCTAAAAAGTTCTTAACAGCAGAAAGTCTTAATTTTATAAAAGTCATGGCATTAAATGTTGCATGCACTGCAAAAAAATGACTTCCCCAGTATTTCTGTTGTTGTTGTTGTTTTCCAATACAAAAATCTAAACATCTAAACACATCAAGATTAATTTACGGAGATGCAAATAGAACACATGAAGTCTTGTTTTCTGAGAAAATGAAAAAAGGTATGATTATAAAAAAGAACACTAGAATCAAATTAAATGTTGTTTTTAATATTTTCCAGTATAACAAGACTGCTTATGTTATGTAATTTGCTTCCCAGGTAAATCATTTTTAAACATTTGCACTGGGAAAACAAGTTGTGTTTTGCAGTGTGATCATAAGGTACAGTAATTTATTTCCATATTCTAGTGGCAAAGATTATTTCCCCCTCTTGGCCCCCCCCCCCCCCCCCCCCCCCCCCTCCCAAACAAATGATTTATTTTTGTAAATTTAATTAGTTGAAAGTTTTATTTACGATGTGTCTGAAGCATTGCTAAAGCAATACGGTACATTAGAGGGGGGTGACACATGGACCTATTTTGTTAATTTATTTTTATTCTTAAGAAACTTTACTTGGTCTTAAAAAGGCCTTAAAAAGTCTTACATTTACCTTCATAAAACCAGCAGAACCCCTGATGAATAAAGTTTACTGATGAGTAAAGATGTTCTACTGTCATTTGGATGCGTTTTATTGTTTTTGATGTATTTTAACTTTTATTATAATGACATGTTTGAACTCATTTTTTAAATTTTCTTTTTTTATAATCCTTATAGAACCATTTGGACCTGTTGCTACAGGTATGCACTTGTTTTCTTTCCTTTAAATTTGAATTAGAGATCTCCTAAACCTTTTGTCAGCTGTGTGCTTTTAATGGGTCAATTTGATGTGCCTGTGTTTGTGCAGTGTCTAAGGATCTGAAGCAGGACAAGGCAGTGGTGGGCATCTCTGTGGCAGCGGGGGTATTCGGAGGCCTGTGTGTCATCATGCTGGCTGTGCTCATCTACAAGATCCGCAAGGACAAGTTCAATGCAGACAAATCAAACCTTTTCCATTGACAGCTCTCAGAGATCCCAGTCTTCTCAACTGAGATGCTCATCATCGTGAAATCTGTTCTCATAGACACTGTAAAAAGGGCTTCTGCGTCTAGTCCTGTAGTTTGGTTAAGCTCAAGGTTTAGAGGACAGGAATGGGATGGAGAGTAGATGATGCCATGAGGAAGAACAAAATGTCATGAAACCACTATTATAAATAGATGTGTGCCTTACAGTAAAACAGTCTACTGAATGGATTAGTCATACTTTTTTGCATGCCAGTGTTCATTATGATTTTAACTATACTCCATTTATATATATATCTGCATTTTGGGGTTTTCTGTAAGAGGGCATTCTTGTAAAAAAAGATTTGTTAATGTTATGAGTAATTAAAGCAACCCAGGATATAGTAATTTATGCTATTAAACACTAGCCTTCATGTACTCAGATTTTTGCTTTAAAGAAAAATAATAAGAATCTAGAAATGACCTGTGTGGCTTTTCTTTCACTTATTTTATATTAAGTTACATTTTTATAATTAAATCCAAAAATTATATTAAATACAGAAAAAAAACACTGCTAACCAGCATTATAAGGTTAGTTTAGTAGTAATTTTTTTTTTTTTTAAAAAGAGACTTTATTAACAGTTTAGAAACAATCTTCTCCCTTTTCCACATTTTTCTCTCCACACAGACTTGCACATGAAAACATGCAAAAGGCAAAACCAGTGAAGATGTGAACACAAACAAAAAAAAATATATCCATAATCCACTTTTCAGTTGAGTGAAATTCCTTTGATGCCAGGCAGCATACTAATCATACTGAAGTCCATAAATACATGAGATGTTTGGCATAGATGATGCTCACAGGTACAAACGGCTGCTTTGGGAATCATGGAAAAAGTTGAACCAACAAGATGTGACAAACTGCTAAGCAACAATTCAGCAGGAACTTCACATTTCCTCAATACACATTTCTGGACGCAAAGCAAAGGTGTCTTGGAGTCAGATGACATGACATATACGACCATTTCAAGATAATCTGTATTTACACAAAGGACAGCGTGTTTACTTTGGTCAAGCATGCCATTTTTGATTTCCTTGTGACTCAAACAAACAGGGGTCATGTTTCTGAGAGGGAGAAGATCATTAAACAACTGTGGACGGCGCACACAGCTTGGAGTTGGGATAGGTATTTTCTTTTGGCTCAGGGTCACTGAACTAGAACAACTGAAATAAACACCATCATTGTCAAGCTGTTCCAATTTGCTGAGGGGGCCGGAAATTATTATTATTTTAACCACTTAACGGAGTCAATAAATATAACAAATAAACCTTTAAGAATTCCAGATGTTATAATTCATCTCCTTTATGGTTTTCTGATTTGCTGCTGTCTGTTGATTCTGCAAAAAAGAAACATTACATGCATTTATATTAAGCAATTAAATCTATAGATTCTTATATTTTATGTCAAAGAGCTCATGTTAAAATGATTTTGATGTTAGATTGATTAGTGGATTGTGAATGACCTGTATCTGTATTTTCTGCTGGATTTAGTTCAAGTATGGGTTCTTCGTCTTTTTTTTCAGCAGTTGGCGGCTCCTCTGCCGGCTTCACCTCTTCAGCTAAAAGCACAATTCATATACCGAATTCACTCCATATTAACAGGAAAAGTAACTAAATGAAGAGTTGCAAAATCTATATTAGTGGATTTGCAAAAATAAAATAATCAGTCTCACCATCATCACTCTTGGGAGGAATAACCTTCTCTGCATCTTCTGTGCTGTTAGCTTTGCTGTTCTCTGTGGAGGTGGTGTTCTTGTCTTTAGCCTTATCTTTAGGCTTTGGTTTGACAAACTTTGCTTTGTTCAGCAGGTAGTTCACCTCCCTGTCCAAGAGGGAACGCTTAGCTTCAATGTCCTTAGAGAGCAGAACAGGTTTCTCTGTTGGGGACAATTTGTCCTTTCTGCCACGGTCTCTATTCTTCCAACGTCTGCACAAACAAAAAAAAAAACATGAAAAAAAACTAAGCAAAACATGCAGAGTGAATCTCACAGCAGAGTGAATCTCCCATGGTGGTGTGGAATTCATGGGAAGGATGAACGAAACCAGAATGGGGTGGGGGGGGGGGTGGGATATACATACCATTGTCTCATGATGACCTCTCTAGGTCTCCGTTCCCCTTGTGAAGATCTGAGTCACTCTCAGGAATCAGTCTAACCTCCTGTGAACAAGATACATGTAAGTTCCAAATAGTTACATTTATTTGGAACTCGTAGCGGATGAACTCAAACTGCCATTGCCCTCAAGATTACCAAGAAAAAAAATAAAATAAAATAAAAAATAGTTCAAAATACTTTTCATCATTTTTTTTTTTTAAATTCCTGATATTATTGATGTAAAAATTTAAATAACGGACATCAAAGTAATGTATTCATTTTGATAACTTATTATAAATAAATTTAAATTTTAAAGCGATTTAAATATTTAAAATATAAATTTATTAAATACTATACATGTAATAAAATAAATACATTTGCCATATTAAAAAAAACACGTACAGTTAAATGAATAAATAAATGCATAAAATAGTTACGTATATAAAATTTTTTATAAATGTATTAATACAATTCATTTCATTAATATATAAATGAAATTCAAACAATTTTTAAATACATATTTGTACATCAATTAAAAAAAAAAAAGGAAAGAAAGAACGAAAGAAAATGGATGGATTGAAGTAATTGATGCAGCTCTCACTTGAGGAAGATGGTGGAGTGGTTAAGCATGCTGTCGAGAGCTGCCAGACTGTCGGGCCATTTCTTCTTCTCCTCCACTCTGAAGAACATGGCTTTACAAAGCTTTTTCAGTTCCGACAGCTTTTCCTTCAGCTCCTTAGTGCCAGCGGCGTACCCCTCCTCATCCATCCAGTTAGAAGCCTCGCTCAGCTTGCCTGTGATCTGCTCCTTCTCCTCCTCAGTCACGACAGCCAGATACTCATCCTGATACAGCTTATCCTAGACCGAGAAAGGAAAAATTAACTAGATTTGTTGTCAATTCAAAAGAAGAGTCGACCTAAAAAGGGAAGAAAAAAAAAATCTATTTTGAGGTGATAATAGCTGTAATAACTGTCGTCCAAAATCCTCCATCATAATACAGCCTTAAGCCCACTATAGATTTCACCTAATGCTCTGCAAATGAAGCTTTTTAGGCCTGGACAAAGACAGTTCCGTCATCACCACGCCACTGGATCTATGAGTCACTGCTCAAACACTGGGAAGGGCTGCAGAGAGCTTCATTATACCTGCGTCTCAAAGATAAAAGCCTCCAGGCTGTTCAGGGTCTTTTCTCTCTCCTGCTTCTCCAGATCGCGGTCAGTGAGGTCCTGCAGCCTGATATGAGGGAGGAACACATGGGAATTTTTTTAGAGATTCTTCAGTTACTACAGAGTATCTGTCCCATTTCTCGCTCTCAGTTAATTCATTCTCCACGTTAATTAATTCTGAGAAGAAAGAAACACTTACTTCTTTTTGGACACCTCTATGTCCTCTGTGCTGGGATCGAGAACATCATTCACCTCAAGCTCCACTGTGATGTCTTCTGATATTTTGCTCTTTTTTTGTGGTTTGGGTTTCTTGTCCTCCTCTTTCTCCTCTGCTTTCTCACCGTCTGATTTCTCTTCAGGCTTTTCGGCTTTCTCGGCGTCTGTCTCTCCCTGTGTGACGGAGGTGAGAGTTCACTTCTAAACAGATTCCAAAACTAAAATAAAATGGAGTAACTCGCCAGTGGCTGGTAACTTCATATGAAACTGCAATATAATACATGGCTTAAATTGAAATTTAAGAATTATAGTCTGACCCTTGCTGACGTAAGTGATGCGACTAATTCAAATGGTCACGTTTTTGTGACAGGTCCAAATTTACATAGGGGCAGAGACTTCAATATAACGCAGTTTGTCACTAGAGGGTTCCCACACTTTGACTACTGAGAGTTCGTGATTGACTGTATAAAGATTTTTTGAAATCTTAAAAAAAAAAAAAAAATTTTTTTTTTTTAATATTTTTTTGCACATTTTGGCAAAATATATATATATATCTCTATATATATATATATATATATAATTATATATATATATCTATATATATACTATATCATATCCTTTGTTTTTAATAGAATTGTCATGACTTCTACACTTAAAATTCCCTGATAAGGTAAAAAACAACAACACTAACTCTAACTGGCATTAAAATATATTTCCAAATTAAAATCATTTTTATCATAATAATAAATCTGCAATATCTGTTTCAATGGCAGTAACAAAATAATCTATTTCTAATAAAGTATGATTTGTATTATATTAGGTCTTACATTAAAATAATTATCAGCTAAAAAAAAAAAATGTACATCTGTATTGGGTCAACTAGAGAAAAGAATCTACAAGAAACTCTAGTCAGGTGCTTCAGTTGGTGTTTGGCACTGCATGTTGTATAATAAAACATGAGGGGAAGTCACAAATCTCTCCTGAGAATAACAGGGCGGAACTAGTGAACTTGAGTCTCATGAAAGCCTAGAGGTTCCATAATCACTCTGCACCTCTCCAGAAATGTGATGAACTGTGAATAATCTCACCTGAGTTTCCGCTTTATCTTCTTTGTTGTCTTTCTGCTCCTCCGCCTGAGGCTCACCCTCTTTTCCCTCCTCCGTCTCGGGTTTCTCCTGGGCAGACTCTTCCCGTTTCTCTGACCGTTCCTGATCTTTCTCAGCCTCTGGAGTCACTTCTTCTTCATCCTGAACCATTATAGAAAAACAAAATGTCAAGATTAATTTGATAAAATGACATTTAAATGTCTGTCAGAGTCGTTAAGAATCATTAAGCAGATTTACCGTAACCGGTTCAGTCACATTTGCAGTTGGCTCTGAGTTGCCACCCCCAAACAAGCTGGAAATGGTGTTTCCAAGCTCTGGGTTTAAAAAAATTGATTAATTAACGAGTGAAGCAGACACACACACACTATTTTTTATTTTTTTTTATATACATATAACATTTTTAGGCATTTCCAAAACTTACTGGTAAGCGTGGACTCCTCCTCTTTCTCCTCCACAATGGTCTCAAATACTGACTCCACCTAAAAAGTCAAGAATTCAGTTCTTCTGGCTTATTAAGCACTTACCGGAATAGTAAAACTTCACAGTTGTACTAATCTGACGATTCACTATGAACTAAAATCCAGTACTAACCCGGTCCAGAATTAGCACCCCGCTTTCATCCATATTGAAATGAGCCTTGATGCCCTTGGATTCAGCATCTGAATGTTTCTTGAAGCTGCTGCCCACTCCAGACAGTTTCACCGTCGTCAGATTCTGAGATCCAAACACTCTGAGAAAGAAAAAAAGATTGGTTTGACATTAACTTTAGTCCGTTTCTGACAAAGTGCAAACAAATAAAACAGAACATTAGCAGAGTGAATAAAACTTTGTCACTTACTTCAGGTCCTGTTCACCGAGGAAGCCGAGGTCTCCATAATTGATGTAGAAGACAAAGTCATCCATGTAACGATTAAAGGTGATAACTTTTCTCTGGGGATACGGGGCCATTCTCTGAAACAGGATGCGCTTGTTGTGTTTCATGGTCTTCACGCCATCCTCTTCCTCGGTCTCACGACTGAACTCAACCTAAGGAGGGAGACAGAAAACATTGGAGAACTGACGTATGACCATTAAACATGCAGATTAATTGTCTGTTATATTAAACATCTCAGTGATCTTGGTTAGGGCTAAGTAAAAACAAAATCTCTGTGTTGTGTTATCTCACCTGTATGGGAAACACAGCTGCATCCCTGACCAAGAAAGGTTTGACTTTAAAGGCTTTGCTGAGCGCAGCGGCCTGATAGACGGCACCCATTGCTGCAGCTTCATCTGCATTGATGTTCTTGCTCAGTTCCTCTCTGGAGACAAAAGAACAAGTGAAACCAAACTGAATTATCTGAAACTGCACCAATTTCAGAACATCCATTCAGTTGTTAATAAAAGCTAATTGTATTAGATGTTGGAACTGCGTTAGGGTTTTTTTTTTTTAATGCTTCTGATTTTGTTCAAAGAAAGAACCAAACCTAAACTACTAGTCCATAACAAGGGGTCAAGTTTGGCTGGTTAGCTTATCCCAGTCTGCCCCTGCTGGTTGAAGATGTAACTACACCACTCAGCTCCTAGAAGCATTTTTTTTCCATTGACAGCCAATCAAAAGTATCTACTACTAGGGTAAACTAGGAAATTAAAAAAAATAAAAAATAAAATAATGCAAAACAACACATACTTTCCCACAGCTTTAAGAAGCACATCCTGCACTCTGGGCACCCTGGTGGATCCTCCAACCAAAATAACCTGGTCAATCTCATCCTGTTTGACAAAGGTATTTCAGATTATTGTTAAATCATAGCTATTTCGAAAACCTGTATAAAGCGAATGGCATTATATTTAGCTCCTCACCATGCTCATTTCAGCAGCAGCTAAAGCTTCTTTTACAGGTCCTGGTACTCTGTCAAACAGATCCTCGCAGAGGGCCTCAAACTCCGAGCGAGTCACTTTTGCCTTGAAGTCTATGTCATCCATCAGACCCTCAATCTGAAGAGAGAGAACATCAAGAGGTCACTAAACCACCCAGACTTGGTTGAAGTAGACAAATCAAATGAGATGCCTCCTCAAAACAACACAGACTACTTCTACAATTTTAATGTAACAGTGATTCATACTGCTGTTATTTTTGTTTACATATAATGAAGGGCTAACAAATCTCACCCGGTCAAGGAAATAGACATCATTTGATAACACCCATTTAATCAAGGCCATCCAATGTGGGAAAATATTGTGTAATGAATATTACTCCAAGCAGATACAGTGTGGTCCTAAGTTAACATGTTCCTTTGCATTTTCTAATTCAAGATTTTTTTAGTTATCATCAAAACAATTTGAGTGGGAGTCAAAATCAAAAATGAATATAAAATTTAAAATATCTTACTTAAATCTTGTTATCATTAAAGTGTCTTATTTGGTTTGTCCCTCTTTTTCCATTTTAATAGCAACACTCAAGCTGCACGTAGTGCATGATTTGAGAATGATACAAAGCATCATATGCTTCAGTGGAAGCCAGAACATCTGATAAGTTCATAAATTTGCTTACATTTGAATAGTGACCTAGAAATGTCTACTGATCTTTTCACACATTTAAAAGGCACAATGAAGGGAAAGCAGCGACAGAGATTTTCTTTTGAATTGTGACATACAGTGAAAATGAATGATCAAAAAAGAAAGAAAGAAGAAAAAATTAAAAAGTAGGTTGGGAACTTTGTTCTGTCCATTGGTTGTTAAATTAATTTTGGGCATTGCACTCAAACTTCTAAATGTGAATTTGCAGTTGAATGTACGAAAGTGGTGGGCTTTAAGTCACCAGAGAAGTCTGTTTATTAAGTTAATTAAGTTATGATATTATCATTTATGTTTGTTTGCGTTTAACGCCATTCCAGCTTCTATGGCTATTTTCATGGCAAGAATAACTGATATCATCATTTAAAAGTAGGAGGTTAAAATTTTTTTTTAAACATGCATGGTTGAATGACTCACAATAAGAGCAACAATAATATGAATGTTGAAAAAAGCTGAATTTTGATTTTATGCAGACTTAATTTTAGCAAACTGTATTGTACACTATTGAAATAAATTGTCATTTCAGTTTGAGATACCTGTGCCATATGTTCAGCATTAGCACTCAGCACAGTCTTGAGTCTCTGAGCCTCTTTAAGGAGTTTGGCCATGGCGCGCAGATTCTCCCTCACGTCTTTCTTGGATTTCTTCTGTTCGTTAAAGAGCTTGGCAAGATGATCTCTGAGCCTCAGCTCCATCTCGAATCCACCAAGTGTTCTATCAAACCTAAATATTAAAAGAAAAACAGCGATATTGTATACATATACATTGGCCACGTGGCCAACAAATTTGGCGAAAACATGACAACCACGACTAACCCAACTCCACGTATCTGAAGCTGCGGCTGAGTGCCAGATTCCTTGGTCTTCACCGTCTGATACGTGACAATCGTGGCTGTTGTGCTGCCAGATCCCATATCATAAAACATGATGTTCTACAAAAAAAGTAAGTATAAAAAAAAATCAGTCATTCCCATTTAAAAATGCATTTCTACATCACAAAAAGCCATTGGTTGGTCAAAAAGATAAGTCTCACTCACAAACAGCACCATTGGCTGATACACTGTTGACCTAATAAATAAATAAAATTCACTTCAAACCTTTCAGAAGTACCTGTGCGGTAGAGTTGATGTCCTTCCTCCTAAAGACTCCATAGTTCAAAGCCACAGCAGTATTATCATTGATAAGCTGAAGGACCTTTAGACCTGCTATATGGGCAGCCTGCAAGACTGCCCTGCGTTCTGCCTGATTAAAATAGGCTGGCACTGTGATCACAGCATCTTTTATGAGTTGCTCTGTTAGAAGAAAAACAAACTAAATTATTGGTGCGTTCAAATATCCCGCTCTGCAAAGACCAAGACAGCTATTCAAAACACTCCTTATAATCAAACCTGCAAAGTCTTGAGCCAGACCACGAGAGTAGTTCAATATCATGCCCAAAAGTTCCTCTGGAGTATACTGCAACTCTCTGGATGATATAAAAGATTCATTTTTCATGTTAATATAAAACACATCGGTTCCAGCTAATGCATCTGCAAGTGCTCCATTACTTACTCTGAGAATTTGAAAAACACTGTTCCTCTTTTCTCATCTCTCTGCATCTGGTGTTCAGGGAAGTGTTTCTGGTACTGTGCCACCTGTGGATTGTCTGCCGTCTTTCCCAAAATGCTCTGGAGGAATCTGTAAACCACCTTGGGGTTCTTCACAGCCTGTCATGATTAAAGAATGCTAGAGTCAAAGCTTGTCAAATATGCTGCGACAAGGTGTTAAAGACAAAGAAAATGTGAAGGGGTGCTTTTCATTTTACAGTACATGAAGTCCATTTACTTTCTTAATCCACATACCTGGTCTTATTTTGAATGATTTACACTATTGTCTAAAAGTTTAGGGTATTTAACTAATACTTCTATTTAGCAAAGATGCATTAAATTGATCTAAAGTGACATTAAAGACATTTATATAGTTACAGATATCGATTTCAAATGTTGTTCTTTTGAACTTTCTGTTTATCAAATAAATCGTAAAAATGTATCAATGTTTCCATGAAATATCAATATTTTCAACATTCATAAAATGAGAAATATTTTGTGCACACCAAATAAGCATAATTGGAATGATTTCTGAAGGATCATGTCAAACTAAAGGATATTTTAAATCATTAAATTGTAAACAATATTACCATTTTAGCATATTTTTTATTAGACTTGATGAGCATGAGACTTCTTAGACAAACAAACAACAACATTTTAACCCCAAATCTGTTGCAAATGCCATTTTATGTTGACTTTTAAAGAAGGTATTATGGTACAATGACTTACCACTCCTAAAGCGCTGTCTCCAAAAAGCCTCTCGTTTTCCTTTAAGCACACTGCGACTGGAGTTTTCCGCCGGGACTCCCTACACAAAAAAAGAAGCTAAATGTCACAACAGAGTAAAATGTTGTCCGAAATGAATTATTCTATATTATAAGTCTAAATGACTTGACATCTGTGAATTTTATATGCACTCTGTTCTAAAACCTACTTGTTTAATGCAATCTCCATTGGCACACCAGGTTTCACTATAGCGATTTTCATCCATTCACTGCCCAAGTCCACAGACATCACAGCAACTGATTCTGCAACACACACAAAAATGTCAGTGAGAGCTGAAATTATTCACTCTAGATAAGAAAACCACAATGTAAATATATAACGCACATTTACATATCTTGATAGATTTAAATTCATCCTGAAGGACATCACCAAAGGAAACTTAGAAGTAATTTAAGACTATAATCACAATTTATGTGGTGCTTACCTGTTTGAGAAGGCAGGAATGCTACTAATAGGCAAAAAACAGCCCATAAAGACAACCTTTCCCTCATTGTGACCTGCAGGAAAGATACAAAGACTGGATCAACAGCATGTAGGCTAAAAGTAAAAGCTCTGCACAAAAACAGGAAGCATATCAAAAGTTCCCTCAAATCATCATCTCAAACGCCATTACTAAAACTGACAATCCTACATCACAACTGTGATATGAAAAACTGCCCGAATGCCAAATATGGATGTGTAGGTGGACACACTCAGTCAGTGGCAGGTGTAGACAGGTACATGCTGATTTGATCCCATCCACAAGTCTGAGACAAAGCTTGAGAACATGTGGATCACAAACCTAGTTCCCGGAGGCCCCCAACAGTACCTTTTGGATGTTGTCTTAATAAAACACAGCTGATTTAACCGTTCAGTTCTGTAGCAGAAACCCCCAAAACCTGAAATGTGTGTCATATAAGGGTCCCATCAAAAAATATTTTGAGGGGCCTCCAGGAAGCACTTTTGCAGCGCTTTCCTGCAGAATTCAGACATCAGAGCTAAGGTGTAAAAAGAATACAAGGAGACTATAGTTAATATATGTTCACAAAACTCATTTGGCTTCATTTTTACAGTCACATGTCTTCTATTTGTAATGCGGATTCAAAAATGCAAAGTGGAAACTTCTAGTTGCACAGCCTGTGTGACATAAGCTTGAATGAGGCTGCCTGATCCTGATGGGAAGAGCATCATGGCCATGTCAAAGTGTCATTTCACTGCTTGATAAAGTGAACATTGTAAACAGACCGCTTTCTTTTTACATATAAGAAAATGCAACTGATGGTCTGGTAGATGTACTACTGCACTAGACTGATTTGTGAACATATGCAACCACTCAGATAAGCCCAAACATCTCCAACAAAGAAAGTGATGGCATGGCACTTACCTTCAGTCAGATCAAGTATTATATTGGCTCTTGTTGACTGGTAAATCCCTCTTGACACCTGAACAACAATATTTAGAAACGCTTACCCTGCCCTAATTATGAACCACAACTTTTCTGCGTTAAACCTTAATATCTAACGTCTTACAGAAGGCTGGGAGATCGCATTAACAGCAATGCCCTGTGAGCACACCACCTCACTTGCTTGATTTTGCTCTTGCACTCACCGGCTTGTTCTAACACATTGGGCCCGGAACGCGGCGTGATCTCATTGGATCCACACAACTCGCCGCTCGCCGAGGCAAGCGCTAATCGCTATGCTCGTAAGTCCCGCCTCTTTACCCTTGAATGGAGAACGCTGATTGGACCACGTGCCAACCAGTGCGCGAGAGTGGTCAGTCGTGTAAGTAAGCACGGACCTGATTGGTCCACGTGAAATAGGGGAACATAACGGCTGTGCCCGTCTCATCTCTGCGAATATATTCACTTGAACAGTTCATTTCAAAGAAACGATTCAGTGGTTCTTTTACGTCATTCTTTGCATCTATTACATGTTATAAAACGGCCCAATTAAAAAAAAAAAAAAAAAAGATAAAACGGCCCAATTAAGTTATACGGCAAATTTCTGTTTATTACGTTTTTCATGAAATAAAATTATATTTATTAAACCAACTTTCTTCATATGTACGTTTATACTTGTAACATTTCTGCTGTTTGGCTATAAAAGTAACCTAATCACGAATCACGATCAAAGAGACGACAAAGAAAAGGGACTGCTGACACATGAAACGCACGGATTCGTTCAGTTCCATTCGCGAACCGGTTCCAGAGATTCATTGAAAAGATCCAAATCAAAAGAACAGTTCGTTCACGAATCGGACTTAGCAGGTTAATTTTCTGTTGTATTATGTCTTTTGGCCATAATAATAACTTTTGAAAGCATACATTTAAATTAAATATGTACTTTTTTTCTTCTAATTTTCTATTTGGTGTGTATTTTTGGCTTATAAAACAGCATCAATTATTTAATCTACATATAATGTTTAAATTAATTTGATCAATTTAATTCGTGGCTTGTTGTGTGCAACCTTAAAAATATTACCGCGAATACAGAAAACAAGAATAGCTTGACACTAGTCACATGACCGTGATGTGAGTCACATGATTTTGCTAAACAAGAACGGCTTGGAAAATGGCAGCGTTCTTACAGTGGAGACGTTTTGTGTTTTTCGATAAAGAAACGGTGAAAGATCCGAGCGAAAATGGGAAAAATTTCCAACTACCGGTGGGAATATCGGCCTGTGATTCAGGTCGAGGACACATTGTGCTCGGAGATATCCTTAATAAACTGAAGTCATGCTTGAGGCTAGTTAGCAATGATAAATCTAATAAACAATAATACTAAGTATATTTCATAATCATAGTTGTATAAGTCAAATTGTAGCGTATTTTAATAGGTTGCAGTAAACCTACTTTGTAAAATGGATAATGGCATTGTATTTTCTTTTATATTTTTCATGAATCCAACATTCAGTCCTTTCTAGATGATTAAATATGATGATTTTAGTTATGCCAGATGTGTCCGTTTTCTTTAACTCATGCAATGCACATATGGACGGGCAGATCTGGTTTTTGACCCGCTCCCTGCAGCTGTCCAGCTTTCAGGCTTATAAGCTGCGCGTGACACACCTGTACCAGCTGAAACAACACAACATCCTGGTGTCTGTGGGTCAGGATGAAGCTGGCATCAATCCTCTGGTAAGAATCACGACAGGTGTTTGCTGAAGATACGTGTCAGTGCAAGTGCAGAGCTGTGTGTTGCAAGTTGATTTCTAAAGTGCATGTGTTTGCCCATCAGGTGAAGGTGTGGAACCTTGATAAGAAGGACAGTGGCAGTCCTCTGTGTACCCGGATATTCCCTGCCATACCTGGAAACAAACCTACTGAAGTGTCTTGTCTCAGTGTACATGAAAACCTTAATTTCATGGCTATAGGTAGGATTTTTTAAAATATATATTATAGGTAAGTAAAACATTTGTTACTTGAAACAAAATACATGTTAACTGAAATAAAAAACAAATAAATAAAATTAAAAATACTTTTTTTCATTCAGTTTAACTATATTTAAACTCACAAAAACTAATAAAAGTCAAAAGCACAACAAAATTACTAAAATGAACTAAAATTAAAATGGAAAAATATAAAAATGAACTCATTCAAAATATTAATATTTGAATTTACTATAATAACACTGTCAGTAATATCTGTGTTGAATGCTCAGGTTTTACAGATGGCAGTGTTGTGCTGACGAAGGGTGACATAACCAGAGACAGACACAGTAAAACTCTCAGCCTCCATGAGGGCAACTGTCCAATCACAGGCCTAGCTTTCCGGCAGGCTGGCAAAGTCACACACCTGTTTGTCGCCACTTTAGAAAAAGTGCAGGTACATGTTATTTACATGGAATGTGATTTTCTTCATCTTTGGAAAAGCGTGTAAATCCAAATGAAAATCATGCCGAACTGAAAGCAGCATTATTCTTATGTTGACAGTGTTACACATTATCAGTGAAAGAGTACCCTCGTATAGAACTGGACACACACGGCTGTGCCCTCCGCTGCTCGGCGCTCACAGACCCCTCGCAGGACTCACAGTTCATAGTGGCTGGAGATGACTGTGTGTATTTGTACCAACCCGATGAGAGAGGACCCTGTTTTGCTTTCGATGGGCACAAACTTCTAACTCACTGGCACAGAGGATACCTGCTGCTACTCACACATAATAACAAGTCACCCAGCAAGTAAGACTCATTGTATTGAAAGAATCATTGCTCACAATGAAGTAAGACTCATTTGTATTGCATAGATTATCTGTCTTAAACTTAAGGGGTCATATGATGCGATTTTTAATTTTTTCCTTTCTCTTTGGAGTGGTACAAGCTCTTTGTGCATAAAGAAGATTTGTAAAGTTGTAAAGTCTCAAATCCAAAGAGATATTCTTTATAAAAGTTAAGACTCATCCAAAGCCCTCCTAAAACGGCTCGTTCCAACATGCCCCCACATGTCTACGTCACAATGTGGGAAGATTTGCATAACGCCGCCCAAATGTTCACGCAAAGAAAGAAGGCGTAACTTTTATTCTCGCTGTAGTATTGTTGTTGCCGCCGCCATGTCGTAAAGGCGCTGTGTGTTTTGTTGTGAAAGCGAAACTACTTTATTTGGCCTTCCAAAAGAGGACAATATCCGCTTCGTCATGCCTGGAGCTGATCTGTGCTGGTCGATGAGGAAATACAACTACAACTTTGCTGTGGATCGCCGGATCGGCTTTCTCAGTGGACGAAGCGGAGTCCAGCCCGGGGTGTCACACGCTCCTTCGTCGAATCCGCCGGCAGCACCGTTCAGCACGCCGCTGCCTCTGCTCACTCAAGCCGGCCTCCGCTCACTCTAGGCCATGGCTCACTCTAGGCCTCCGGCCTCCGCTCACTCAAGGCTGCAGTGTGTGGTGGTGTTTCGTTGTGAAAGCGAAACAACTTTGTTTGGCCTTCCAAAAGAGGACACGACTAGAAATCAGTGGTTACATTGTATTTACAACACTGTTCCAGAACAGTTAACCCAAATATCCAGATGTGTGCAACACATTTTATGGAGAACGTTTCCTGATCCTGGTAGAGTAGACTACAAGGCCGGCTGTTCTGACTCACAGACGTAAGTACGTTTTTTATATTGAAGAATTTGCCACTGACGATTCAAAACGTGAGTTTTGAGCAGTGTAGAGTAGCACTTGTTGTTTGTCATTTCTCCGATCACAAATGCAGACATGGTTTTATGTTTGCGCGGCGCGATGCAATGCAACACATAAAAAGACAGTATAAGTCATTATAATCCGTAATTATGTCAATGGATGCCACAAATGCCTCGTTTATAATGAGTTTAATTGTTTTTGTCTCGTCGCTCCGGCCAGACAAGGCATCACAGTATGGTAAGGGCGTAACATTTACGTCACACGCTTGAGGTATCCGGCCAATAACAACGCACTGGATAGCCGGCCAATCACAGCACACCTCGCTCTATCAGACCGATGAGCTTTGTAAAAATCGAAGCGTTTCAGAAAGGCGGGGCATAGAGGTGAAATAATAATGTACAGTATGTGGAAAATAATGTGTTTTTTGAACCTTAAACCGCATAAACACATTTCATTACACCAAATAATGTTCTTTTTAGCAGCATCATATAACCCCTTTAATACGCATTCACATTTTTGACATTTAACTTGTGCAGATCTGATTATGGCAGCAGACAGACATCCCCTACAGAAAAGCACATCCTGACCATTTATGACCTTGACAACAAGTTCATCGCTTACAGTGCGGCGTTTGATGATGTCATTGACGTTATGGCAGAATGGGGCTCTTTTTATGGCCTAACGAGGGACAAAACACTGTATATGCTGCAAGAAAAAGACACGCAGACCAAGCTAGAGGTTAGTACAGTGTTATTATCATTAAAGGAAACTTTTTTTTTATCTAAAATAAAAAGTAATATATACCACCATTCAAAAACGTATTATTTAGATGCTGTTTAAGAAGAACCTGTTTGTGATGGCCATTAACTTGGCTAAAAGTCAACATCTGGACAATGATGGTCTGTCTGAGATATTCAGACAGTATGGAGACCATCTCTACGTCAAAGGGGATCATGATGGAGCTATTCAGCAGTATATTCGGTATATTTTCAGCTCAAATTTTTTGTTACACATTTCATTGAAAATCAGGCAAGTCATGTTTACCTCTTGATCTTCTGTCTCTCTCAGCACCATTGGGAAGCTCGAGCCCTCATACGTAATCCGTAAATTTTTGGATGCACAAAGGATACACAACTTGACCGCGTACCTACAGGCCCTCCACAGGCAATCGCTGGCCAACGCTGACCACACTACTCTACTGCTCAACTGTTACACCAAACTGAAGGACAGCTCCAAGCTGGAAGAGTTCATAAAGGTCTGTAGAAAAGAGATTTGGGCCTGAATGTGTATTTAAGCTTTGACCACTAACAATGCTTTGTATACTCTGCATCCTTCCTCTGAATGTAGAGCAATGAAAGTGAGGTGCATTTCGATGTTGAAATTGCCATCAAGGTGTTACGTCAGGCCGGTTATCACAGTCACGCCGTGTTTCTGGCAGAGAGACACATGCACCATGAATGGTATCTAAAGATCCAGCTAGAGGATTTGAAGGTCAATATATGATATGAACTGTTGTAATGCTTTTTAACAAGTTTATGTAAGCCAATACTTAAGCCAATACTCCTTTTCAGAATTATCAGGAGGCTTTACGCTACATTGGAAGGTTGCCATTTGATCAGGCAGAGAGCAATATGAAGCGTTATGGAAAAATTTTAATGCACCATGTGCCTGAAAGCACCACCATCCTCTTAAAACACCTTTGCACCGACTATCACCCCAGCAAAGACTCAACCGACAGGGACAGCCTGGACAGGCCTGCGGAAAACAAGGTAATTCATTTGGATTAGCATTAGCACCTTCAAATAATCTGACATTGTCAAGAACATAGTGAGTTAAGCCAGATGATTTGAGATTGTACCTCAACATTTTCTTACCTTTTTACAGGCCAATCCAGAAGAGTTCATCCCAGTCTTTGCCAATAACCCACGAGAGCTGCGAGCGTTCCTGGAACACATGATCGAGGTGGATCCGTTCTCACCTGAGGGAGTTTATGACACTCTGCTAGAGCTCAGACTACAGGACTGGGCACATGAGCAGGACCCAGGGGTAAAAACATGCTTTGTGCAATCTGTAAACATACCACACATACTGTATATCTGTCACATTATATTACGTTATCATTGACAACATCTACACCTGCAAATGCTGATGGAGAGCTTTGCAGATTTGTTAAGAATTTGACTTTTTCAATTTATCAATTTGATTTATCAGATATTTTTGTTAATTTGATTATGATTTTAGGCAATTAGTAAAAGCGTGGTACTCCATAAAACGTATTTTACCTTATTTAGGACAATTCTGCAGATTCCCAAAACTGAAAATCAATATTTCATACTGTACATTATAAAACATTGTATAATGCACAGAATAAGGTAGCATTTAACAAGATTGATTTTAGCTTTTATTTTTTTAAATAAAACTTTTAAAATTTTAGTATTTAGACATTTTTTTTTTTTTTTTTTCAGTTTTTGGCCATAAAATTATTTGAAGTTTATCACTGTCCAGAGTTTTAATATCAATGCATCTCGGGGAAAAAAATTATACAGATTCCATGTGGCCATAGCTTATCACATTGTAGCTGCATTATGAAGTATAATCTCAAAACCATTTTTACATTTTTTGGGGGGTAAATTTCAATTGCTTACTGTTGTAAAAGCATAAACTGCAGGAATCACATCGCTCTTTCTGTCTTTTGTCTGACAGAAGAAGAAAGTCCTGCAGGAGGCAGCACTGTCCCTGCTGAGGAGCGACAACACTGTGTTTGACAAAGCCCTGGTACTCTGCCAGATGCACAACTTCAAGGAAGGAGTGCTGTATCTGTATGAAAAGGGCAAACTGTAAGCGCTATTCCTTATCATTGTGATCTCACTTATTCAGAACGTGCTATAAAAGTTATCTACATAACTTCTACAGCTTTGTGTGACAACAGACCACAATTACTGACTGAATTCCTTTCGGAATTTAATCATCTAATCTAAACTTGCATTACATTGAGCTTTCACAACTAATAACAGCACAAAAGCAAAAGTGACAGAACAGCCTATTTCTGCAGGTACCAGCAGATCATGCATTACCACATGCAGAATGAGGAGTATGGGAAAGTCGTGGAGGCCTGTAAACGTTATGGGGACAGTGAGGTGTGTTTGTGGGAGCAGGCTCTGGGCTATTTTGCACGTAAAGAAGAAAACTGCAAGGCCTACATTAGTGAAGTCCTGCAGCACATTGATGAAAATAACTTGATGCCTCCACTTCTGGGTGAGTAAAAGGCAACAAAAAAGTTGTTGGTCGCACCTCTGTTGTGTATTTCACACATCTAAACATGACTGCATGACCTTTCAACACAGTTCATACTTTTTCGGTTCTCTTTGCTCTTCACCTTCCAGTGAACTATATTAGTTATAATATTTGTAGTGCTGTTCATACTGTTCAGCATATTTTTGACCTTAAATGAATGTCTGTGTTGTAGTGGTGCAGACTTTGGCTCATAACTCCACAGCATCACTGTCAGTCATAAAAGACTACCTGATAAATAAAATGGAGCGGGAGACCCAGCAGATTGAGGGAGATGAAAGGAAGATTCGACAGTATAGAGAGGAAACGGCCCATCTTCGTGCTGAAATACAAGAAATTAAAACCTGGTGAGCAAATCAAGGATTCATTCTTTAGTCAACGTCATTAAAAAAATGGATGCTACAATTGATAGTATAGGAATGTCATTGTATATTTAAACAAATGACATTGCTCTTTCAGTGCAAAGATCTTCCAGAAGACCAAGTGCAGCATGTGCAACAGCCCACTAGAGCTGCCATCTGTGCACTTCCTGTGCGGCCACTCTTTCCATCAGCATTGCCTAGAGAGCTTTGCAGAGAGCGAGGCCGAGTGCCCCACCTGCACTCCTGAGAACAGGAAAGTGATGGACATGTTGCGTGCGCAAGATCAGAAACGAGATCTGCATGATAATTTCCACAGACAGGTACCGTTTTTCCTCCTGCAGGACATGCTGAATTGATCAAAGGTGCCAGTTAACTAAATAGAATTTCTCTCTCTCGCAGCTCAAATGCTCTAATGACGGCTTCTCAGTCATCGCTGACTATTTTGGCCGTGGAGTGTTTAACAAACTCACTCTGATAACGGATCCTCCTGGAGGAAAGAGTGGAGCTGGGAATCTGGAGGCTGAATTCAACCGAGATCTGCTCATTAACACCAAGAGGAATGTTTGAGAGCCGGACTGGAGTTCATATTAAAAGAAGTAGTCTGACACTGGCTTGCTCCAGAAACAGCTTGAACGGCCTTTAAACAAATCCAAATTAACCCCGCAACTCCTCTTCTTGGTGTTGATTTATTTATAGGCTGGATTGCGGAGAGCAAGATGACAGCTCGTGCAGAATGTCTTCACATCCGTGTAGTCTCCAACATCAGATCAGCATAAAGTGGAAAGTATCAAAACCACAGTGGGTGATAACATTTAAGATCTTGCACTTCAAGACTGTGACCTTTTCAAGCTTTGAATTCAGCTGCCGTAAGCACACTATAGAAGACAACTTGCACAACTTACTTTTGCATCCCTTAATAATTTATGTATAATATTTAATTAGTATTGCAACCATTCATTAGTGCAGATAAAGCAACTAATCAACAATAATCAATGTCAAATGCCTATAAAAGTGTCTTTAATAAATGTAAAACATCATTGACTTGTAATTACATTGTATTTTTTGTATTATCTCAGATGTTTGTTGAGATCTTAATTTGTCATGAATTAATAAAAATGAAATATTTACACAGTATGTTACATCGCAGAGGCCAAAGAATACAGAAATGTGTAAAAAAATATTTTGAAGTCACTAATCGTTGGAAAACCAATGAACAAATCTACCTTAATTTATTTACACCTTCGCTAGTGTCTTGAGTCTAGTTTGCTAAATTATTTGGCGAGTTAGAAAAGTTTGCAAAGCTAAACGGCTGAACCAGCAAGAAAAGATGCTAAGAACCACATCCACATCCTGTTCTCAAGAGCTGATCCATGATGCATAGAACTGCTATGTCTCTGATGACTGCAAAAAAGCTTGGTTAAAATCACCTTTTTTAAATCTTGAAACTGTTTTAACCACAAAACCACCATGGCTTAATGTGTTCAAACAATATACACTTTCAAAAGGTTCCCCAATCACAAGGGTGCCCAAACTCGGTCCTGGAGGGCTGGTGTCCTGCAGAGTTTAGCTCCAACCCCAATTATGGGAAGTTTGGCTCTTTTCAAAGATTCGGCTCTTTTGGCTCGGCTCCCTTAGAAGAGCTGGCTCTTGCGGCTCCCAAATGGCTCTTTATTTAGTATCACTCAGAACCTTCTATTTTAGCACAATTTAGCAAATGTGAATGGTTTGTGTGTTGGTAAGCAGTTTTCATAAAATCCTTATTTTTATGCATTTTTTTCGTTACAAAGAAAAAATACACAGATACTATTATTTAACACTTTAATAAAACTTTAATTGAACACAGAACCACATCAAACAAATAAATAAAGGCAAAAGTCTTTAAGACACTTTAGTGAAGGTTGGCATTCAGAAATATCAGATGCCTCCGCTTGGATGTGCTTCTGCGATTTCTCCTCTCTGATTATTTGTTCTGTTTATGAGAAGACTCTGAGGGGACCGATGTTGCAACAATGTCTTGCTACCATAACATTCTTAACATCATATTGTTGATGGCTTTTTTTGTATGTTTGTGAAACCAATGACAGTCTTCTCAAGCTCTGCTTAACCCTGTGACTCAAATCACAAATCTCAGCTTTACACTATACTACTCACTCAAGCTCAGTTTAGTGTCACAGATAAAGACCAAGCATAAAGAGACAGTTAATTGATTCAGTAAATTATGTTTCCCTAGTTACATAATGCTTTCGAGTTTTTCTGCTCTTTCTCCCGCCATATTTCAGCAGACTGAGGGAAACCACATGGTTTCTCAATGGTGTGAGTGAACAATTCGAGTTTAGCAGTAAACTTTTAGGATTTAAGACTTATTTTTTCAGGACTACAGCCATTCAATTAGCAATTAGCATGTGTGCTAAAACACTTAAGCAAATGCATACGGCTCGTCCGATGTAATTGTGATGTTAATAATAATAATAATCTGCCTGACAGGTATTAATTAGACAGGCGTCATTTAAGCTAAACATATTATATAACTTTTTGTGGACTGGAAAAGTAATTTTGTATTTGTTTCATCATCGTATTTTCTCAAGATTACTTTGAAAGGATTTAGAAACTTTTATTAACAGGAAACGGGCGTATAATAGAAATGTTTGATGCATAATGTATAATGTTGCTTATGTGCCTTTTATTTTTAGAACGTAAAGAGAATTAATTTTATTAGGAAAATACCATATACGTAAAAAGAGGAGTTTTTGCAAATCAAACTATAAAGGACTTTAAACTATACACAAACCTGCAATGTTTTTAAAGCACTAAAAGTAATGTATCTCTTTTTTGGCAGCTAAAGTTGTTAATAATGTGACCATCATGTAATACGTCTTGTTCTTGTGCCAGCATCTGTCTCACGCACTTCCGCTGAACAGCTCGCGAGATCAAGTTTCCTTGGCAACAATACACCGTGTTTTCATGGAGAAGTCTGAGCGACAAAAGGTTTGTTATTATTATTAATGTCAGTAATTGAATCTTGCGTACCATGTTAAATACGTAAGAATTTCTTTAAGACACGAATGTAGTGTATTTTCTGGCTCGCTATTCGATGTAGCTCGTAAATCAATGTAGCGCGCCCATCAAACACCAAGCTACAGTAAAACATTGTTTTTCCTTAATGTCTGCGTGTCACATTTTGTCTAAAAATGTTATCTAAAAGATACTGGTTATTAGTTGCTTCCTAAACGGTTTTTGGTAGGTTATAATAGTCCCGTAAAGCAAAAAAGCTAAACCTGCGTCTCTAAACTCAGTAACGTTATGCTGCCTAACTTACCTAGACAGCATTTTAGGGCATCATAGACATGTTCTGAGTCAGCAGCGTTTTGGTATCACTATGACTCAAAAATACATTCTAGATAGGCATCTCGCTAGGTTATGAGACCCAGGGCCAGTTGCATAAACTTAGCCTCCATGTTAAGACTGTGTCTTAAGAACTAACGTTAGTTTGACCAACTGGAAGTTGCCAAGGGGTAATCAGTCTTACTTCTCCAATACAAATAAGACCAATCTGCCTTTTCATACCTGAATTAAAAAAGTTATGACCAGTCTTGAGGGAAAAAAACTTTTTAAGACTAGTCTAAACAGTTTATGCAACTGGCCCCCAGTTTTAGTTAAAACTAAAAAGTGCAAATAATATCTGCAAACAGATTCAACTCAAAACCACCAGCCATTGACGAGAGTTTTGAGGTGAATGCAGAGGAGGCAGCCAGTGTGCATACACCATCCCCAAGACAGATAGGTCAGACTGTTTACCACCTCTTTACAGTTTACATACCATTCATCAACTGTTTTTCATGCCATTATGTCTTTATTTCAGTTTCCAGGAGGACAGGCAGGCAGAAGCAGAGCGCCATGGCCACTTATGCTGGCGATAAACTAGAAGAGGACACTAAAGTAAGTTCACTAACTCTTACTTGGGGAAAGGATAAAATGAAGTTTGAATGACCTGTGTTCATATCTGACAGCAGAGAAAGAAAGAGCCGCCACCTGGTGCTCGTGCTACTAATCAGAATGATGAAGAGGATGAGGATGAGGATGATGACGATGATGATTCTGATGGCACAGAGTCTGATGAGGAGGAAGGGGAGCCTGGATCTGCTCCAGAAGGGTAGGACCGCTCATTTGAGACACTGTCTGCTGTCCAAGATGAGAGAGATTGATTGATTTTAATGAAACTGTATCAAAGAGGAGATATACAGTGATGAAGTGGACAAGTTGTATAAGTTGCAACACTTTTCAGTAATATGTTTTATCAATAGTACTAAGAGCATTATACAGTAGTTATAATATCTAACAAAAACAAAAAGCTACTTTATTATTTTTGAAAATAATGTGGATGTGTGTGTGTTTGTGTGTGTGTGGATTATTTCTCACAGTGCATACGACCCAGCCGATTATGAACATCTTCCTGTGACAGCTGAGATCAAAGAGCTGTTTCAGTACATCACAAGGTTAGCAAGCACCAACTTCACTGCATTTGATGTGCACCTGCACACAAAACACAAACAGAACAACATCTGGCAAACTGACCTTTAACACTCTTTCACTGCAAATGAGTGTTTCTTCAATTATGAGCACTTTTGACCCTGTCGACATTAAGAAATCTTATTTATTACATTTGTTTGCAAACAATGTCTAACAGTGAATATACATAACATCACAGGAGAATTCTGTAATTTTTTTCTAGATGTACATGAACATCTCAAAATATGTATTGAGTTGGTGGTGGAAACGATGAAAATTAAAATTAAAATAATATTTTCAAACTTTTACATTTGCTAAAATTAGAAATGCACAGTAATATTTAGGTAATTTTAATATAATTGTTTATATAGTAAAAAAAATAAAGTTTTAAAATGCTAAAAAGACCGTTTTAATGTGAACTTTTATAGAAAAAAAATCAACCTGTGAGACATAAGAAACTCAAAATACACTCTTTTGACTTGTAGATATCTCATGGATTCTTACTGGTATTAATTGCATGAGTGTTTCTTTCAGATATACTCCACAGACAATAGAGCTTGACCACAAACTGAAGCCCTTTATCCCTGATTTCATCCCAACTGTGGGGGACATTGATGCTTTCCTCAAAGTGAGTGAAAATGTTCAAATCTGAACCGGACATGAATGTCCAGTTTTCAGTTTCTGAATCATTCTGTTCAACCCACAGGTACCACGACCAGATGGGAAGGCTGACAATCTGGGTCTCCTGGTTCTGGATGAGCCGTGCACTAAACAGTCAGACCCAACAGTGCTTTCCCTGTGGCTGTCAGAGAACAGCAAACAACACAATGTTGCTGTGAGTTCACACACTTGCACTAGATGACTTAAGGTGCTTCGTTTATTTTGGCCTAGCAAGTGAAATGAGAAAGTGATGCACATCTGTTTCACAGGAAGTGAAAGTCAAGAGCATTGAAAACCCAGAGAAGAACCCCAAAGCCATAGACAACTGGATCGAGAGCATTAGTGAGCTGCATCAGTCCAAGCCTCCAGCTACCGTACACTACACAAGGAAAGCACTGACATGAACCAACCACAAACATCCAGAGAGCAGAACACAACATCTATGTCATTTTGTAACAAGAGTCTTGTATATTTCTCCAGACCCATGCCAGATATTGACAGCCTGATGCAAGAGTGGCCGCCTGAGTTTGAGGAGCTTTTGGGGAAGGTTAGCTCCACTCAAATATGTTGTTTAAATACCTTTCTGCAAATTCAGTCATGTTCACCTTCACTTCTCCATCTGTTCATCAGGTGAATCTCCCCACCGCAGATATTGACTGTGATTTGGCAGAGTATGTCGACATTATTTGCGGTAAGTTGCATGTTTCTTGTATTTACATCTTTGATGCTTTTGATCTTTTTTTTTGTAATGACTGTTAGTGTAACCTGTCAGGAATCCTGGACATCCCTGTGTACAAGAACCGGATTCACTCACTTCACGTGCTGTTCACACTCTACTCTGAATTCAGAAACTCACAGGTTAGTTTCAGATACTCTACAATATTAAATACAATAAAAAAATGCTTTTCACAATCTGAAAATGCTGATTACTTGTTTTGCATTTTTTGTATTTAGTGGCATTTATTTACTTTTTTTTTGTAAAGCACAGGATTTGAAATGTTTCAGTTCTGGGTTGTATTATTGATGAGCTCGTTTTGTTTCTCCTGTGATCAGCACTTTAGATCTGTAGCGGAGGGCCAGAAATCTGACACACCGCCTGCTTCACGAACAGACACTGCTGAATTAGAAAGACTCACTTTGGACTGAAGTCTCCTTTGTGGCCTATTTTCATACATCCTGTTTCGTTCTTAGCTGTTGTGTCACTAGTTGTAGCTGTGAAGTTACATTCTGTTACGCATGTCAGATTGTGTGAATCCTTCATATGTTTGTTTAGCAGACTTGTTTTAGTAAAAACTAATTTCTTCAAACTGTAGACTGGAAATGTGTCTTCAAAAATCATCAAATCGTCTCCATAATCCACTGCCTAATTATTTCACAGTTTGCAATGAATTGGTCTTTTCTTATTAAAAGGTAAAACCAGATGATGATGGGTTTCCTTGTTTAACTCCACTTCTTAAATTAATAGATGATTTATGACCTAGACTCTATATACTGTTAAATAACAGTAAGACAATAAATATCCAATAAAAATAATACTGAATTCAACTGAATCAACAATAAACACTGAGGTATCTGGTGATTTAGCAAAGTAGAATGATATAAATATACATAATATATAAACCATAATCAGTTTTAGACATTTAAATGATATGTTGAACCAGAGCAAGTTGTTTTTTTTAATGAATTAATAATTGGTCTGATATATACAATGTAAAACATGTACATGAGGCGTTGTCTAATATATCATCTGAATAAGAGCAGCCCTGCCTTCCTTGTTCTAACCGCTTTTTATTTTCCTGTCGTGGTTTTTAGTGTCTATTCTTAACTCTGAGGTGGCAGCAGTTTTGAGTGCTATAAAGAGGATCATATAAAGAATGTCTACATATTTGAATGGTTTGATGAATGATTATGAATCAAATAATATACTGATTTAGCTACTAGAAGATCTAGAAGTCTATATCAAGAAGTCTAACTTCTGACTTACGATGCCTGGATGTTTCATTCATGTTTGGCTGTTTTTCTTTGCTGTATTGGGCAAGTATGACTAATAATTTCTATTGCTAGATAGTAAATAATATTTATAATTTTCAAAAGCTAGATATATTACATAAATGATGTTTACGTAATAGCCGACAATAATTTCATCTGTCAGCCAATTACTACATTTTACTTTTATTGTCCTTCATATGATATAGTGTCTTTCACTCAGAAGTATTTGTTTATTAATAATAACGAACATACATATTGATTGACAGTGAGAGAAATTAAAGTCAAAGAAGTGAAGACGGGCCTATACAGTCGTGTTGAGCTCACTGGAGAGGAACTTGATCAACATATTGCAGATTCTCTGAAGTCAGTGGAATGGACCAAACAAAATGGATCGATAACATGTCTATGTATTACAAAAAAAACAAATACATTCAATGCTTCATACAGTCAATGCTGTGGAACGGCTCATTTCTATTTAAACAACAACACCCTCATTCTGGAGAGAGTGACAGCAAGGGATGAAGGAGTCTTCATTGAAACTATAGTTACAGGAAATGGAACTACAAAACGCCTAAACTTTACATTAATTATTCAATGTAAGTCAGCCAAATCAGAGTCGAGCTTATTCATGTAGAATTCATCTAATTATGCTGTGCTTGTGCTCATTAACATATTTTACTTTAAGATCCTCCAACTGCAACAGAAATTGTGGTCTCCTGGACCTCCAGCACATCTGTGGCTCTCAAGTGTGAAGTGAGCGGGTTATTCCTGCATCTGATGTGGAAGAGAGAAGGAGTCCCTATTCTAGAGAAACACAGACACTCGTTCAGTGAGAGGAACCAAACTCTACACATCAGCAACATAACCAGCTCTGAGTACGGCACGTACAGCTGTATTGCTTCAAATGCATATGGAGAATCAGAAAAGCACACATATATTACCAGTGAGCAGTACTTCATTCATTGTGCACCTTATATGAATTTGCTAAATCATGCCAGATTGTAATACTCTGTTTAGGACAGGAATTAAACCTAAAACATTTTTAAACACAAAGGCACTTCGTAAGACATCTTTAAAAAGAAAGTAACACTGTGAAAAAGGAAGCTGCATTGCATAATCATGTATTTTTCTGGGTTTTATTTAAGGTGGAAACTCAACTGTCAACCAAGGAAATGGCACTAGATATAAAACTCAGTTTGATCAAACTGTGCTTTCAAGTGGACTTACACTCACCGGTGTTTTGGGACTGTGCATCGTGTTCTACTGCCTTTACAAATACCATCACAGTAAGATTTTCTCCCAAATACATAATCAATGTTCATAAATGTTGCTTTAGCAAAATAATAACTCTTTGTTTATGAAACCCACATCCTCCATGATTTAGGTTGATTCTGTGATTGTTTATTCAGTTTTTCAGTCTCAATACCTCGTAATCTCAACATGTCAGTTCTCACCCAAATATTCTCACAGGAAGAGTAGTACGAACCAGACAAATTTTCCTCAACAAAACTCACCAGATTCTCTGCAGACTATCCTGAAATACATGGCATGTATAGTATTATAAAACGCACTGTGTAAAATTAGATTTTGTGTAGTGTATTTTACATTGGTTGTATTTTTAAGGCCAAAGAGTGGAAATTGGCTGAACTACAGATGAAGGTTAAAAAAAAATCTGAGCTGCAACTAATATTATACAGTATCTTATAAGTTATAACCACACTCTTTAATACACAGGGGATGCAGACAATGTCCATGGAATTTATCAGGTAATGCACAAAAAGGCATAAACAGATAAATAATGATTTCAGTATACACAGTTTGATGGACATTAATATGATTAACATTTATTTTCTTTAACTTGAAGATCCCATAAAAATAAATACTGCCGTTTTTTGACTGTTATTCCATGTCTGTTAGCTTAAATGCCTCTATGCCCGTGCACATTAGCTTTAAGCACACATACACATTCCTCTTCCAGGAAAACAAACAATATTGATGACTCATCTTGCACTTGATCTTGTACACGGTTTCATCCAATAAAATGCTCTTTAAAATGAGAATGTTTCCTCATCCTGTTATCACTTGCTTTCGGCTAGTACCTAATCATGGTTCAGGTTGTAAAGTAACGTGTGACCTAAAAAGTTTCAATATGTCAACACAATCCTAAAGTCATTTTATGGGGTCTTTAAGTCAAATAACAAACTCTTTGTATCCAGTGGAATTCTATGAATGATTTATTTATATAATTGTTAATATACCTGTATACACTGACAACTCCTGTCTCTCAGGAAGTACCTGACTCTGAAGAGGTGACTTCCATCTTGTACGTCTACACAGACTTCATTAAGCCGAAAGAGAGCAGTCAGGCCTCCGCTGCAGCGCAATACTTTGAGGAGTTTGGTAACTCTGAGGTTGGAGCCACAGGCAGGGAAGAAACCGTCGTTCTGTACTGGGTCACTAATGATCAGTCCATAGCATGTCCTGAAACTGGAGAGGACAAATGATATTCTACAATATTCCATTAAATAATAATAATTGCTTTTCACAATCTACAAATGCTGAGGTACTTGTTTTGCATGATTTGTATTTAGTGGCATTTATTCACGTTTTGTAAAGCACAGGATTTGAAATGTTTCAGTTCTGGGTTGTATTATTGATGAGCTCGTTTTGTTTCTCCTGTGATCAGCACTTTAGATCTGTAGCGGAGGGCCAGAAATCCGACACACCGCCTGCTTCACGAACAGCCACTGCTGAATTATAAAGACTCACTTTGGACTGAAGTCTCCTTTGTGGCCTATTTTCATACATCCTGTTTCGTTCTTAGCTGTTGTGTCACCAGTTGTAGCTGTGAAGTTACATTCTGTTACGCATGTCAGATTGTGTGAATCCTTCATATGTTTATGTTTAGCAGACTTGTTTTAAAGGGTAAAACCAGAGGATGATGGGTTTCCTCGTTTAACTTCACTTCTTACATTAACAGATGTTTTATGTCACTTTACATTTAGTATCAGGGGATTCAGACTCTAGCTTTTATTAGGACATATACTGTTAAATAACAGTAGGTATTGTATAAATATCCAGTTAAAATAATACTAAATTAAACTGATTCAACACTATACACCGAAAGGCATCTGGTGATTTAGCACAGCAAGATGACATTATAGCCATAATCAGTTTTAGACATTTAAATACGTTGAACCAGAGCAAGTTTTTTTTTCATGATGTAGTAATTGGTCTGATACATACAATATGAAACATGTACATGAGGCGTTGTCTAATATATAATCTGAATAAGAGCAGCCCTGCCTTCTTCCTTGTTCTAACCGCTTTTTATTTTCCTGTCGTGGTTTTTAGTGGCTATTTTTTACTCTGAGGTGACAGTTTCAACTCCGAGTGTCACAGAAACTAGATCTACTGATTAATGGTTACCATTGTTAATAAAATGCTAATTTGACTACAAGAGGATTAAATCTAACTCCTGATTTATGATGCATGGATGTTTCATTCATATTTGGCTGTTTTTCTTCGCTGTATTTGGTAAGTATGGCAAATAAATTCTATAGCTAATAATTATTGCAGTGCCTCTGTTTTTTATTTTGTTAATGCATATGTGGTTTGTAATACATACATCGAATACATTTTAAAAAGCTAGACATGTAGTGTATATGTGATGTTTATTAAAAGTACTACTTAAAGTTGACTTAAACTAACTTAATCTCTTTAGGCCAATTACTACATTCATATGTATAGTCATTTATAAGATATAGTTGATCTTTTACTCAGAAGTATTTGTTTATTAATAATAACGAACATACATATTGATTGGCAGTGAGAGAAATTAAAGTCAAAGAAGTGAAGACGGGCCTATACAGTCGTGTTGAGCTCACTGGAGAGGAACTTGATCAACATATTGCAGATTCTCTGAAGTCAGTGGAATGGACCAAACAAAATGGATCGATAACATGTCTATGTATTACAAAAAAAACAAATACATTCAATGCTTCATACAGTCAATGCTGTGGAACGGCTCATTTCTATTTAAACAACAACACCCTCATTCTGGAGAGAGTGACAGCAAGGGATGAAGGAGTCTTCATTGAAACTATAGTTACAGGAAATGGAACTACAAAACGCCTAAACTTTACATTAATTATTCAATGTAAGTCAGCCAAATCAGAGTCGAGCTTATTCATGTAGAATTCATCTAATTATGCTGTGCTTGTGCTCATTAACATATTTTACTTTAAGATCCTCCAACTGCAACAGAAATTGTGGTCTCCTGGACCTCCAGCACATCTGTGGCTCTCAAGTGTGAAGTGAGCGGTTTATTCCTGCATCTGATGTGGAAGAGAGAAGGAGTCCCTATTCTAGAGAAACACAGACACTCGTTCAGTGAGAGGAACCAAACTCTACACATCAGCAACATAACCAGCTCCGAATACGGCACGTACAGCTGTATTGCTTCAAATGCATATGGAGAATCAGAAAAGCACACATATATTACCAGTGAGCAGTACTTCATTCATTGTGCACCTTATATGAATTTGCAAAATCATGCCAGATTGTAATACTCTGTTTAGGACAGGAATTAAACCTAAAACATTTTTAAACACAAAGGCACTTCCTAAGACATCTTTAAACAGAAAGCAACATTGTGCTAAAAGAAGCTGCATTGCATAATTATGTATTTTTCTGGTTTTTATTTAAGGTGGAAACTCAACTGTCAACCAAGGAAATGGCACTAGATATAAAACTCAGTTTGATCAAACTGTGCTTTCAAGTGGACTTACACTCACCGGTGTTTTGGGACTGTGCATCGTGTTCTACTGCCTTTACAAATACCATCACAGTAAGATTTTCTCCCAAATGCATAATCAACGTTCATAAATGTTATGAATCTCATGTTATGAATAATTCAATGTTAAATGTATACATTTTTATCATTTTTACTTTTAGACTTGCACTCTATTTATTTACTAACTGCTTGTTTTCTTTAAAAAAAAAAAAACTAACACTACACTCTAGAAAATGCTGGGTAAAATATGGACAACCAAGCAAAATCGAGGGCATGTATTGACCCACGAGGAATTGGGTTCCTACCCGAGTATCGTTAACCAAGCACTGGGTTGCATTTAACCCAGCATTTTTTAGATTGTAGCTTCTCTAACCTTTTTGTATTCTATCGGTTTTCTTTTTATTATACAATTAACAAAAGCAAAAAAGGCCTCTAACACCAGCTTGCTCTATTCTTTTTCTATTCTATCTGTTTTCTTTTTATTTATTAGATGATTTAAAAAAAAACTTGCTACGTGTACTGCATTAAGGTAACTGAGACTTGTCAGCACTTGCATATCATTGCTCTTTTGTTGATTTTGATTGCTTCCATTGTCCTCATTTGTAAGTCGCTTGTGATAAAAGCATCTGCTAAATGTCTAAATGTAAATGTAATAACTCTTTGTTTATGAAACCCACATCCTTCATGATTTAGGTTTATTCTGTGACTCAGATCATGAACCTCAATACCACGTAATCTCAGCATCTTACTTCTCACCCAAATGTTCTCACAAACACCAGTTTGAAAAAATAAGCTTGAATCACAGAAACACAAAAACAGACCAATTTTCCCTTTTAAAAACTCCCCAGCTATTCAGCAGACTACCTAAAACAGAAAATACGTTTAAAAAAAATGTAATTTCTATTTTGTACAGAATGTTTTACTTTTGTTATATTTTTAGAACAAAGAGCAGAAAATGGCAGAACTACAGATGAAGGTATTAAAAATGAATCGATCTATCTATAAACTTGTATTAATTATATAATTATAATTAAATATACATACCAATTGTAATTGTATAATATCTGTGAAATATACTTCACAGGGGGTGCAGCCAATGACCTTGGTATTTATCAGGTAACAGACAATCAAAAGTATTAATAAACAGATCCTGCTGGAAAAAAAACAATAGACACCTTCCCAGAATTTGTAATGGTTTTAATGGTTATAATGGGAATTGTACTGGTTTTAATGTAAACTGCAATGGTGTTGGTCTCTACTGGTAATTGGTCGCCTTCTATTGGTGGCTTGTGGAACCACTAAATCCTAATGGAATATGTCCCAAAACACACTAGGAAACCATTTTTTAATGGTTTTAATGGTTAAAAGTTGATTGTAATGATATTTGTAGTGGAAACCATTAGAATTTCTGTGATGGTCTCTTGTTTTTTTCAGCAGGGATGTGTAACAATGAATTTAGTGCACACTTAGATGGACGTTAATATGACGACATTTAAGGCACCATCTTCATTATCTTAAAGACCCCATGAAAATACAAAAAAAGAGAGAAGTGTTTTGGCTTTAATTCATATTTACAACCTTTGAGGCCTTTATATGCTAATGCATGCAACAAATCAAGCTTTCAGTAGATATTGACATTTACAATTTTTAGTCTAATCTTGCCCTCACAGGCATCATCGACATTTTGTCCAATAAAATTAAATGATAACCTCTACACTCACCCTGTTACCACCTGCTTTTAACCAGCAAGTCATGGCTCATATTTGAAATGTAAGCTAAATGGAATGTAAGCTAAAGGCTAATAGCTTGGCTATTTTAAAAATGGACTCTTTCTGTTATATTTCTAATAACTGTCAATCACATCTAATTATAATATTAATAGCCTATATTATTACCTATAAGAAACATAACATTTTTGTATACAGCATGAAAAGCTTTAAATACTGCTTTTGTCCTGTTGTGTGAACACTTAAATATTTAATTTTGTGCTTAATATTCTCACAATTTCCATACAAAGCGCTGCACCGGAAGTTGAGGTAGTCACTAAGCCTAAATGCTACTGTTAAGTCATTTCATTGGGTCTTTAAGTCATGAAACAAACCCCTGTTAATAATACCCGTTTACTCCGACCACTCCTGTCTCTCAGGAAGTACCTGACCCCGAAGAGGTGACTCCTTTACCGTACGTCTACACAGACTTCATTAAGCCGAAAGAGAGCAGTCAGGCCTCCGCTGCAGCGCAATACTTTGAGGACTTTGGTTACTCTGAGGTAGGGCCCACATGCAGGGAACGTGTCTCCAATGAAGAGTCCACAGCGTGTCATGAAGCTGGAGAGGAATGACAACTGAAATAAAAGACTACAAAACATGTTGGCGTGAAAACAGCGAATACTAACTTACTTTCATATTCATGAATCTGGTGCAGCGCAACAGATTTACAAGTGGAAAAAACACGTTACATCCTGATCAACCACTAGAGGGCAGCAAAAACAGCTGAAAACATACACTCAGAAAAAGGTACAAAGCTGTCACTGGAGTGGCATCAAGGTACAAAAGCTAAAAGGTACAACCTTAGGTGTATATTAGTATCTTAAATGCACATATTAGTATTTTAAAAGTATACCTTTTTGAATGGGTACCGCCTCAGTGACAGTTCCCCCCATAGTATGCAAACTATAAGAGGTCGTAAGTATCCACCCTACACATTAGTGACTGTCATACACAGTGATTAGATAAATGACTTCTGCCTTTCAGAACAAAGTGGTTTGTCTTGCATGACGAACTCTGTTAAAGGGTCAGTTTATTAAATTCGACATATCATGGAGTCAGCTGCAGGTTAAATGATGTTAAAAGGCAAATCTAGATGCCAGTAAAGAGGTCTAGATGCACTCTCACAGTGCACAGTAAGAGACCAAAACAGGTCGAAGCATTTGAGAGACAGCTGTCAATCTTCTGAAGAGTGTACATGTTTCATCAAATCTTTTATTTACATTTTATAGAGTACCTTCATGTATGCCTAAAGCAATGTCTTAATTGAGATTCCTCAAAGCAACCAGGAATATACTGCAACGGGATGCAAAGAATAGGTTCCTTTCTGTTTTTCCTTCAGAAAAACCAAAATAATTTTTTTTTTAAACTATTTCCTTTTAACACACATGAAGTTAACTGTACAGTCTTACTTTTTCTAAGTGTGCTTAAATTGTTACACCCATGGAATGCTGGGAAATGATACCTACAAACAGAAGGGGGATGTAAGTGTTTAATAATTTAACTTTAATCTCCTGTGATATAAATAAAACAAACAGAGAGGGTTGGGGGACAGTGTTAATTAAAGCTCTCCTATTCAACTACAATAAGTGCAAACAGATATTTATATACAAAATTGCACATATCATTTGGGATTCAGAAAAAAAAAATAATGTGTGGAAAATAATTTGCATCGCTTGTTTAGGGATAAATAAATCACAAAGCGAACTCGGACACAGATGCTCCAGAACAAAGGACTAAATACAACGCAGATATCGGGAATAAAACATTTGAGATTTGTGTGATAAACAGATGCACTCTGATCCAAAGATTTAATATCAGTGATTAAGCCCTATTTGGCAACCCTGAGACAAAAACAACCCCATTTCAGCACGTTTGACTAAGCTGAACATTCACTTGGAATTAATGGACCAAATCAGACTATGAGCACCATAAGGCTTCAGAGAGCCTGTTCAAGTGCGTACAATCTGCAGGGTTTTGATTTTCATTAAAGCTACAGCATCAGTATTTGAGATTCACTTTTGATTACCTAATAATACAAACAGATTTAAAGGCAAATATTTTTAACATAAAGGGTACCCAAAATCCTGCAAGATGCTTTCACGATCCATTGTGTGCATTACTAAATTAATAAAATGATATGCTACAGATGATAGAACAATCACACTGAATAAGGAGAAAAACTACACATGTAGAAGAGAAGAAAATAATTTCACAGCATTTAAAATGTTCAATTTATATTCTGATAGTCACTGATGCCATCCATGGTTTACATTGTCATAATAACATATACATTATCTATTGTTATTCAAAGAAATTTCATATTACACCATTAAAAGCTTCACTTTGATATTCAGTCTCTCTCTTCTGAAAATCCCCCTCCGTGTCCAACGTCTGGTTGAACACAATCTGTGAATAAGTTTTCAAATATACAAAAGTGCTCAGTCTTCAAGAAAGCATAAAAAATGTCTATCTGGCCCAAAAAAGCCTCTTCCCCTTTTTTAAGGCAAGTGGTGACCAGTAGGTCAAAAGACTCTTGCCACAGAACCGTGCTGTATCATCTCCCAATAAATATTGCAACAGATAATCCCCCCCCCCACCTCCCGCATTTGAAACGAGTGAGCAAAGTTAATGGCTTTTGGCATTTGTAGTTTCCACGAATGGCAAGAGCTTTACTATTAATGTAGAAGGACGGGAATATCTCTCAATTATACATGGAAAGGGCACAATGACACAAGTATGCAGCGTGAATGTGTGGACAGGAAGCCAAGTTCATGTTCACAAGTGTAAAGCATGCCAAAATGGAAAAAAATAAACTTAAATGAAACACTACATTTACTTAAAAGCTTTTAAGACCAGACTGCTTGCAGACCTTGTCCCTTTTGCCCTCATTTCTCTCTGAACTGTAGTTGAGGTACTGTAAACACTTTAGAGGGTGCTTGAGGGAGGCAGAACAATGATTCACAAACATCAGGCTCCTTCCTATTATCTGAACAATGCTGAAATGCACTCAATTCACATTCAGTAGAATCCTCAGCCAATTAAAGTTGAGTTCCAAGGATTTCAGAACTCTGGGATTCCGGAACTGGACGGATAAGGTGACCAGGGAAACATGCACTCATTACCTTTCACTCTCACCAACACAACAGCGACGGCAATATGATAGACCAGTACCAGAGTAAAATCTCTTTTCCAAAATGATTTATAACGTTATATATAATCTTTATAAATATTTTCTGTGCTGTTGTGTCCTCTATCAATATAAATAGCAAAATATAGTGTCATATTTCCTACAGCTAGTCGAATCCCCTTATCCATTTACACTAAAGCATTTTAAAATCACAAGGTTCTTTTCTGAAAGGATCCATTAGAAATAATGTACAATTGGAACTAAATCTTCCAAAAAATGGATGCCTGTACAAAACAAAATTAACAAAAAAATACAACAAAAAGCAACACAATCAATGTGTGTGTTGTTAGCCACAGGAGTGCATAGATGCTGAGTTTGTGAAATGAGTCTGGGAGGTGTGTGAAACCAAATGATTGGGTGAAAAGTGAAGAAATGTGTGTGGAAATCATCCGTGATGATCTGACCTACTTCTTTGACCTTCTGCTCAAAATCCCAACCGAAGATTGTTTGAAGAAGAATACTCGGCGCTAAATTTTGTTTCTTTTTTTCCTTAAATTAAAAAGCTAACCAATAAATATACAAACAGAGTCCACTTTTTTGTTGAGACCAAAAATGCTTCTAACACTTTGTGGTGTACATTCAGGAACATTCATATTGAAAGTGAAAAATGCAACATAAAATTAACAAACAAACAAACAAACGGAAAAAAAAATCACTGTAAGAGTTAACAATAAACATTGCCATAATAATAATTTATATTATATTACAAATTATTCCTATGTGTGTTTTTTCCCAGTCCAAGGTCCCTGCCAGGGTAAGGTGATTTTTTATAGTTTTTCTTTTGAGGGAATCCAGATGTAAGGTCCAGACTGTTCCTCTATCACCATCTTACACTGGTTATAAATGTCCTCTAGTGTGTCCCCTTGAACCAGCGCTGAAAGAAAAAGAGAAAGAGCTGATGTTAAATGTGCTGTATAAAAGTTTTTGACTCTATTAAAGCATAAACATACCATAATATGTTTGCAGATATTTAAGAAACATGCTAAGTTAACATACTTGTTTATCTGAAAAACAATGCTACAGTCAGTTATTCTCATTTGTAAATGTGCGTTCCGGGTCGGAATGTCGGTCTCTGTTTTGGTTTGTGAAACCCGCCCACTTGCCAGTTTACCCAATTGTATTTCATCACCGGTTGCCAGTTGGTGGAAAACACATCATATTTCATTTCATTCATCGTCAAGTGCGCTCGTTCCTGTTGGTGTCGACAATCTGGCAACCTGCGTGAAGTCTGAGGAGGAGGGGCCGGGTGAAAAAAACCCTCTTCAATATTTTGAATTTGGACTGCAATACCTAGTTCAACCACTCGGTGTCAATCCTACGTACAGCACCTTTAAAAGATTCTCAACATCTTTTTCGTTTTGCACCACAAGAAGAACCCCTGATGACAGCTTCATAATGATCGTTTTTGAACTTAATGGCTCATTAGCCACTTTATTGTTCATGGATTCTTATTGTAAGAATAGCCATTTTACCCAGAAACAGAATATCTAAAAAAGCAATGAGAATTATGCAGCTTTTTTGTTTAAAAATATATTTTCTTTTTTCTGATAAGCAAAATGGTTATGCTATTTAAGTACACAGCATTATTAGTAAAGCAACACACTTTTTAAATCTCTTCCGGGAGCTTTCTTGCAGATGCAGAGCAGCGGAATAAAAAATATATATAAATGAAGCAGCAGCAGCATAGTCACATGGGTTCAAAATATCCTCAAATTAACCATCATGTCGCTGCATGCTTTTTCATAATCCTCCATACAGACTCACGGGGGTCAAGCTAATGCAAATTTCAAGAGAAAGTTGATGTTTCACTCAGGGGAGACCATCAGCTCCATGGCTCTGCTGTCAAACATGATGGATGTAACAGGCTGCAGTGGTTGGCCTCTGAGGTAATGCATATGCAAGAGACTATCACAATATGCAAATGAGGTGATATCTGAGCATAAAGGCGCCTCTCGGGTCCTCTGGATGGATTAGGAACTCTTGTGTTACCTGTGAAGTACTCGCCAAACTCCTGCTCCAGTTTCATGGCACGGTCGTACGTCTTTTTGGCCTGTTCCTCCGTCAACCTCTTATTCATCTCCCTGAAATGCACAGGTTTTAGAAGTGTATCAGTCACTGTCTCTGAGCGCAGAGGAATTTGTATTATTTATTAAATATATACATAATCATAGAGATGTGTGGGGAACTTACATTAAAGACTCGATGGATCTAGGCTTTATAAAGATGGCAATGGGGTAGAGTTGTGCTACTTGTAGTCGTTTTATAGCATTCCCAGACACGTCAAGTATGCAGTGTTTTCCCTAGAAAAGCAAAAAGGACTTGCTAAATGCTGGGAAGCAGAACAGTAGAGTAAGGGGCCGCTCACAAAAGACACATTCAAGTGTTGTAAAGTTAAAAGAGGTTCAAGCAAGGACGAGTCTTGTGAATGATGGCCCCTAACATTGAGTTTGACTCTTTACCGAGTTACTCGCAAGTAATATACATCTGGAACATGCTAAACTAGCTACACATCGCAAATAGTGAAATCTACGTTAGGCAAGGCAAGCTTATTTATACACCACATTTCATTCATAATGGTAAGTGCTTTAAAAGCATTTAAAATAATCATAAACCACAACGCATGCATAAGAAATAAGAGTACCAATAATAGCAAGGAAGTAAGCAGACTTGGTTGTAAAACCACAGCAAGTACTGACCCTCTCAGCCACGTATTTGACAGACTGGACACTGGTTCCATACAGATTGTCATTGTACTGTCCAGCCTCGATGAACTTGTGCTCTTGGATGTCTTTCTCCATCTGCTCTCTTGAGGACACAAAGTGATAATCTCTCCCATCCACTTCATAATCCCGCTTTGGTCTTGTAGTATCTGGAATTGGTAAAAAAAAAAAAAAAAAAAAAAAAATCCAAGCTTTAGTTTTATAAGACTTGGGTACTTGGCTCTAAAACATATAAATCATCATTATTATTTACATACTCATTCATGTGAAATACCTTAAGCTGTCAGAGGACGGAGAGCAAATCTACTTACAAATACAAATAAACTACTATATGACTGACATACTAAAAGATAGAACAGCAGCAGTGGTCTAAGCAGAAATACCCATAGTTCCCACTGACTGGATGAACTGTATACTACAGGGAAGGACTATTACATTTTCTACTCATATCTTGCTCATTGCAGACTAATATTCTCACTTACCTTCTTGAGCAGAACTGTTAGCTGCTTTTTTAAAATTATGAACAAACAAAAACGGTTAAATAAAAGTCTGAAAAACTGAAAAACAAACAAATAAAATGTTTAAGATGTAAAACAAGAAAGAGCTCTGTGGCACTCATCAGCAAACTCAGAATGATATGGGATTTTTTTTTATAATATGGGATTTTTATTCTGAGATGAAGACCTCCTTTATTGTTTTGTCAATATTTTGGCTGATATGTGTAGCACAAGCCAACAAAGCTCTTTCCCCATAAGCATAAAACTTAGGAAAATTAGAACACAAATGAAATCTTACAAATCGTGGATTACTAAGGGTTACTTTCAAGGTTTGCTCCAAGTAATTTTTTATTTACTCTTTAGACCACTCTTTAGAAAACATCACTACCTAGTGACCTAGTTGAAGTCTATTAATCAGCAGACCTTGAAATAAGGGATTTGATAGTCACAACACAATGAAATGAGTTTCAGGAACTGCACAACAAGCACTCTGGGACAGTAGGGAACACCACAGACTTATGGTCAGGCCACTCACCTTACCATCTCATTTTGATGAACCCCACCAGAACCGCTATCAGCACAAAGGCTTAAAAACTCCCAAGACTACTGGATATAATTACAAACTACCCTGGCTGGAGGTTTTTCTAACACTCCGATTGAAATTCATAACGGCACAAGTGAGAATAACACAGTACACTATTGCTCAGTTGGGCTCTTTAAAGACATTGCTTGAGTCAGCCTCTAATGAAGGTTAATCTGTGCATACTAAAGATGAATAATGAATAATAAATGGAAGATCCATTAAAAAGTCTAGTTTATCTGATAATCTAACCACCTGGACAGGAACCACAAGATCTCTGTTGGGTACTTACGTGGCACACATGACCCAAACTTGTCCGGGAACTCGGAGATGAGGTCATCGTTGATTCTGTCCTTCATAGGCCCCAAGATTATAACCGGTCTGGCATAATTAACTGTTCAAACACATGATACAGACACAGAAAATCTAATTGAACACCAATAATCTATTTACACAGTTCAAACATGAGAGACCGTGGAGAGGCACTTACTCTCTTGTCTGATGACGGGCTCATACGAGAGGATCAGCTCCTCTTGACTCCCTGGAAACAGAACAGAAAAACATACTCAGTGGGGTGGGTGCTTATGATAGGACTCAGCTTGCTTTTTGCAGAACGCCGGCAATTGTGATGGCCACATTTTGTGCGCCCTTCACCAAGGTCTCTCATCTCAGAGCACAGCTCAAGTGGATGTGTAAATGAATTACTGAGCATGTAATGTCATAACGTACTTGTTGACAAGGACATTTGTATTAAAAAAGAGAAAAATGAAAAAAAATTGAGTTAGTGCTCATTTGGGAGATTAAAGGGATTGTCAGAAAGGCTTTGGGGCTTTGGGGCAATGATGGACAACAGAAAAGCAATTTAATCACGGATGAGACTGAAGTTTCAGACAGTTGCAATACTAATTGAATATAATAGTCCAATTATGGAAACGCAAGTCCAAAGTGACGCTAGTTTGGAGGTGGTCTGCGCACACAGGGACTTGGAGAGCCAGAGGAGTTTATTTTTAGCCCTGGGACGAACAGAAGCAGGTTGCCGCAGGAACACAATATGGTTTTTATCCATCGATTCAAACCCAGATAGGATTGCATGTTATTCTGAGCCAGAGCTTCAAATTTTTCTCATTGGCAGTGGTAACATTAAACTATAGAGAATGAATCACACATGAATCAGTTTTGTGTAGTGCTCCGCTCTTACCCAGAACAATTTAGAAGCTGTGGAAATGCTAGATGGCCTCTATTTGTGTAGCTATTGGCATAAACAGAATGGATTTTGTCCATTGAAAGCCTTACAAACACAAAGCACACTCTGAAGCACACTCTGTTCACCAACCTAATGAGCTGCCCACAGAGGCAGAATTTTAAGGCATCAAATGTAGACTCGCAACAAAAAAGCTGTTTCAAAAGGTAGGCAACTTAACTTTGTTGCCTCCTAATATTTCTTGTTTGGCCAAATTCTAAAGGCAACACTGAATGTTTATAGTATTACTGATCCAATTCAAGCAGGTGAGGTGAGAAAAATGTAGACTATAAATGCACATTTTATTCAACACTTTATAGTATGAATAAAATGTAGAAATAAAAACAATTATTTTAACTAATAATGAAATGTGCTAACTTTATGCTTATTAGAGTGGAGCTCTATTGTTAGTACCAGACTCAAATGAAAATATTATTGCGAGTTGAGTCTCCCATAGCTGGTCATGCATAATGTTCCAAATCAATAATGTTTTTTAGAATGCCCTCCTAGAATGCAGCTATGTAAGTAGTAAGCAACAAGGCAGCTCACTTTGAACAGAGCTTGAGTTGTATAATCTTTTGAGTTCTGCAGGAAAGGACGAGTTCTGTGCATTAAACAGAAGCCAAGCTGAGGAGACAGCGTCTAAGAGGACTTTAAAACAAGGTTATGTGGGTTTGATCAATGCCTGGAGTTTGTGGTGGAGACAGATCATACATTATATTGTAAGACTGGATATGAACTTTGCCCTCTGACCCTGATATGAAGCCAGCTATAAGAGCCCACACTTAAGAATTATGCTTCTACTATCATCACATGAAGGCCATGGTGACTTTAGTCTCTTATGCTCATCAAGGCTGCATTTATTTAATCAAAAACACAGTAAAAACAGTAATATTGTAAAATATGAATATTAAAGGGGTCATATGATGCGATTTCAAGTTTTCCTTTCTCTTTGGAGTGTTACAAGCTGTTCGTGAATAGATAAGATCCCTAAAGTTGCGAAGACTAAAGTCCAGGGACGCGGGAAATAGGGGTGTTGAGGGGGCTGCAGCACCCCCTGTTTTCACATGGTTGCAAATGCAACGCCAAGTTTGTTCATTAAAATTTATTCAGTTTTAGCATTTAATAATTTATTTGTAATGATCTCTGAAATGTAAATTGTAAGTGGGCTATAATAAACCCATGTTTATCTTTATAAACATGATTAATTTTACTTGTGATGTTTTCTAAATGGGATGATTAGCCTAATCCTTATGAACACGTGACGCTGGCACGAGCACGAGCACCGACGTAAGTGAACCCCCCTCCTCACCCAACACGGACACACACAGCACCCCCAACCGAAAACATCTTCCCGCGCCCCTGCTAAAGTCTCAAACCCAAAGAGATATTCTTTATAAAAGTTAAGACTGGTCCACGCCCTCCTAAAATGCCTCGTTTAAACACGCCCCCACATGTCTACGTCACTGTGTGGGAAGATTTGCATAACGCCGCCCAAATGTTCATGCAAAGAAAGAAGGTGTAATTTTTATTCTTGCTGTAGTATTGTTGCTGCCTCCATGTCGTGGAGACGCTGCGTGTTTCATTGCTTAAGCCAAACTACTTTGTTTGGTCTTCCAAAGAGGACACGACTACAAATCAGTGCTTAAGTTGTATTTACAACACTGTTCAAGAACAGTTAAACCCAAATATTCTATGTAGCAACGCATTTAGATTACGGAGGACGAGGACTGTTTCCTGGGAGAGTAGGCTACAATGCCTGTGTTCTGACAAATAATGCTGACTCACAGACTGTAAGTATGTTTTCATTTTAAGGATTTGCCACTGGCGATTCAAACGCGAGTTTTTTGAGCAATGTAGAGTAGCGCTTGTTGTTTGTCGTTTCTCCGATCACAAATGCAGACATGGTTTTATGTTTTACGCGGCGCGATGCAATGCAACGCAACGTGTAAAAAGACAGTATAAGTCATTATAATCAGTATGTCCCCACTGGATGCAACAAATGCCTTGTTTATAATGGGTTTTATTGGTTTTGACTTGCCAGGACACGGCATCATATGGTAAGGGTCGTAACATTTCCATCACAACACAACGCACTGGATAGCTGGCCAATCAGAGCATACCTCGCTTTTCAGAATGATGAGTTTTGTAAAAATCGACGCGTTTCAGAAAGGCGGGGCATAGAGGAGAAACAATATTGTACAGTATGTGGAAAATAATGTTTTTTTTTTTACCTTAAACCACATAAACACATTGCATTACACCAAATACACCACATAATGTTCTTTTTTAATGTCATATGACCCCTTTAAATAACATTTTTAAAAAAACTTTTAATTTATTCCTGTGATCAAGCTGATTTTTAGAAGCCATTACTCCAGTCTTCAGTGTCAAATAATCTTTCAGCAATCATTCTGATTTGGTGCTCAAGAAACACTTCTTATTATTATCAATGTTTTTGCTGCTTAATAATTTTGTGGAAACTATAATACATTTTCCCCAACATTCTCTGGTAAATAGAAACCAGAGAATTAGAAATGTAATATTAGAAATGTCGTTACTGTAACCTAATGCATCCTTGCTTCATTCATAAAAAATAAAAAAACTGACCGCAAACAGTAGTGTATATATATTCACATTAATGAAATGTTTGCTCAAATGTAACTGAAATGTTTATGCTAAAACTTGTATCTTTCTGCATGTCATAGCAAACAAACTGTAAATGATTCTTTCTGACAGCACATATCATTTTTCATCAGTGTGTTATCAAGTGAGTTCATTTCCAAAATAAATTAAATAAAAGCCACAAATCCTGTTTACCGGCCAACGGGGAAACAAACAAGTCATCTTTCATTATGTTGATGATGGCTGTCTAGATGAGCATCATGCAATATGGCAATTACACAGCAAAACCTAATCTGTCCAAAGTGACAAGCTCATCCAGAGAGCTGAATTCACACTCAGTCTGGAAACCTGCCACTCGCAAGATGAGTACAAAACCTGACAGCTAACATTTTGGAGCTGGAGTACGGTACTATATTTCCAACAAAACTGACCTGAGTTCATCAGGTTACTCAAGTTACTCAGTTTTCAAGGGTGTTGAAGATTATTATCAGGGGCTCGCTATAAATTTTGACAGTCTAAGTTGTTGTATTGGACAAAATTAGACTTGAGTTTCAAGCATAAAATAAAATTAGAAAAAGGAGATTAAATTAAGGACCCAGTACCAAGGAAGAGAGATAAATGCAAAAGAAATATCCTCTATTCTGATCTTATATATCGGCTTTGTTTTCTGTGAACAACTACCGCTTCCTCTCTCTACGTATTGTATCTTGGCACAATACATATTAATTCATTGAGAATAGTGTTAAATATTCAGTTTGACTGATGTGTATTCCCTTAAAACCATATTTCAATAATTGTGTTGGCTAAAATTGTTTGATGAGAACATAAAAGCACTGTCAAAACACAAGACAACATTTGGCACAGCACTGCAGAGACATCATAAAAGACAAACACAAAAGACTAGATTGTAACCTAGATACCTAGATAAGCAGAACTGTATATTCTGATTTATTCTGAATCATGTCTGATAATTAGTATTTATTATTTACCCATCCCTAAATGACTTTTTTGCTGAATTTTGAGTTTACATCTCGCAGTTCTGTTTTTTTTTCTCTGCCGTGAAATAAAAAAATAATACAAGCTTTCTGCTTGAAATTGCTGCTTTCGATCTCACAATTCTGACTTTTCTCAGGATTGTGAAAAGAGTCAGAATTGTAAGATAAAAAGTCACAGTTACCTTTTTGATTTTTTTATCCCGTGGCAGAAACAAGCTTACGTAGAAAATAGCACAACATTCTCGACATACAAACTAAACAAACAACATCTGACAACTATTCTGACACGTTATGTACACGTCATGCACCATTTTAGCTACCACATAAACCTAAGGATGGTAATGCAGGATTCCTTACAACATCACAACCTGTGAACCAACGTACATTAGTATTCTGACATGCAGACAGGCCTGTGGTTGTTGGAGACGGCTAGGACGACGCAACAGAAAAGAAAAAAAATCTGAACTGAAATGTTACATATGTGCTTGGGAGAGGGGTATTGGGTCCATTCCTTAACACACTTACTCAGTGTCTTTGCTCCGTACCTGTCCTCCCCTATTCCAGAGATGTCCTACACCACACAGTCGATCAGAGAGGCGAGGGGGGTGAAGAGAGAGAATGAAGGAGGATGGGAGACAGAGAGACAGAGGAAGAGAGAGACAGTAAGGTTGTTGGTGGGGCGGGCAGTAACGCCAGCAGAAGAAGGAGGACATGGGCTTCCTGGAGCTACCTACACACACCTAGACCTCTCAACCAACCCACCCCGAGGATGCGTTTGTGTGAGCGTGTGCTGTTTTTATGTACCTACGTGTGAGAGTGCACATGTGTTTGTGGCTACTTACGTTCCGAGTCACTGCCGTCTTGCTCGTCGGCGTCCTTGTTCTTGTAGAAAGGGAACTTGCGTGAAAAGATGAAGTTCTTTCTACGTTTTTCACTGAATGACTGTGCGGAGAGAGAGCATGGTGCAAACAGGGGGCTCTAAACGCTGTCACAATCATGCTGACAAAAACAACACAACGACCGGAGCTGGACGTGAGGGACAGCAGCAAGGAAACAACCACACATCCAATTGTTTCTTATTGGCAGGACCATTCAACTAAATGAAATGAGCAATTCACTCATATTAAATACGCTAATTACATTATTTTGGGCTCGAACCGAAAGCACTTGGATGATCCTGAATAGGTGATCTTTGTTTGTTGTGAAGGCTGATCCAAACCCTGCTGTCCATGACGTCACAGCACCTGAGCTGTTTTCAGACAGCTCAAATGTATTCAAATTAAAACATGATCAATAGGAATGAACATACAAGGGAGGTAAACAATGATAAACAAAAGGCCAACTGAAGCTAGTTTAGTGCCATGCAAAGGCAAATGGGACTCAAAAAAAATAAATAAAAATACTCATATTAAAAAAACACGCATGCAGGACAGGTGCCATGCTGATCAAATGGGCAAAATCTGTGCTGCTTGTGTGTAGTATTATGATGCTCTGAAGGTGAATTGTTCTTAAAAAGGTTATGAATTGCAAAGAAAAATAAATGAGGTAACATATATGTGACTGAGGTGATTTTAAATGTGATTTTCTAGCTGATTTGGTGAACCTGACGTCAATATGCTGCCTGATATGAATGTCATTTTCCTTATAAATTACAATCTGTGATGGTGAAACCAGACTAGAATATGTCCAGATCATGCTTTACCGTGAAAAAAAAAAAAAAAAATATGTCTATAGATTATAACAATATATGATAATGAATTATATTAAATCAGCCTTTTCAAAGACCATTCATTAATTTAAGGACCATATTTTTTTGCATTATTAAATTTTATTGAAATGACTTTCCACCACAGTCATTTCTATTTCTGTATGCAAACCAATGGACAACACAAAAAATGTGAATTTTTAGGTTTAGGTTGTATGTAAACATCATTGTAGTAATTAAAAAACAAAAAACTGAATTGAATTAATGCTTTAAATAAAAAATAATCACTGTGTCCAGACATGAGAATTAGATTTTTTTTTACATAATAATGAAAATCTGAATTTTTATGCTTAATTATCAAGAATGTCAATGGTTCTAAAAACAGGCTTAAATGTCTTAACATTAACAAAATAAATATTTTTTCTTATGATCTTGGGGTAAAATATAACCCAGACATTTCTTAAATAGATTCACAGATAAATATTTAGCAATAAAATAAATATACAATTTTAATTTGAGTGCTTTTGTGTGTATTTGTGTGTTTTTTAAAAATATTTTAGCAGTGTATAAATGAAACCAATAGCACCCCTGATAGTGATTAAAGAGAATATTCATAACTATGCTAATCCTCTCTATTATAATGCACATAAACAATCATATAATCAATGCATTTTCAATCAACACTGAAATCCTATGAGCCATAAACCTGAAATGATACATATACAAGTTGGTGCATCTTAACACAAGACAAAACCACACAACAAAATCCTCAAGTAATCCATCAGTGCCAACACCCCCACCCCTCTCCCATCTTCAAAAGACAGAGGGAGAGAAAAAAAAGAAAAAGGAACAAGAGACAAGAAAGCAAGGGAAATTTGCAGGCCCGGCTGCAATGTTGCTATGGATACTAGCGGGAATCATAAGGCTAAAAATCTGAGCAGCGCTGCGGTTGTGTGCCGAACTAAAAATACACCCTACATCCTTCGGTTTTATTCAGTTCACCTCTCAAACACAAACATAAGAAATATTTACTACAGATGACCTTACAATACTGATCTCACAAAAGACGCATTAGGAGACACATTTATGTACAAACGTAATATTGAAGCTGCTTCTGTGAGCTGCGCTGCAGTACTGAGGCTGAGAGCTCAGAGTGAGCTGTCACACTGCGGCAGAAGGATAGAGTCTCACACACACACTTTCACTCTGACTGACTGACTCAATGACCCACCAGCACAACTTGAAATGGGAAAATAAATTCAAGATGACAGGGCACGACAGAAACTAAGCCGGATAGACTGAAGAAAGGGAAGAGACAGACAGATATTATAATAGATGAGTGAAGAGACACAACAGGGGCTTGCTGGTGAACTGTGTCTAAACTGTCATTAAATCATTGGGCCCTTCCTGCTAACACCTGAAAACTGGGGCGAACAGAATTTGGGATGTTGGCACTGATAAAACCATTTTAAACACAATTACTCAACAAATAGAACACTTACCCCTTTAGAATCGAGGCTACCGGGTTTTGCATTGAATTTAACCGTCTTCAGACGAGCTCTCTCTTTTCTCTCCACCCTGCCACAGTAATAGAGACAAAGTCAGTGAAATGTTCTACACAAATGTACTTATACTACATTCCTACGGTTTCCACAAAAATATTCCACAAACTTTTGTGTTTGTTTTCGACAAATAATAATAAGAATTGTTTCTCAAGCACCAAATCTTGCATATTAGAATGATTTTTGAAGAATCACGAGACACTAAAGACAGGAGTAATGACCGAATTGCTATCACAGGAATAGATTACATCTTAAAATATTTTTAAATATAAAACTGCTATTTTAAATGGCAAATACACAATATTATATATGTTTCGATAATTTTGATTAAACAAATGCAGCCTTGGTGAACTTAAGAGACTTCTTTCAAAAACAAAAACAAATCTTACCATAATCAAAACTTTTTTTGTCCTAATTTTGTTTTACATGAACATTTTTTTAACCCTGATATGTCAAATCAAACAGAATGTTGCTGCTTTACATTTAAGACTTCTTTATGTAAATACAGATTAGAAATTAATAGACAAGAATGTGATGGGTTAATATTAATGAACGACCCATTTTTGCTGCTTATTATTCACATGGTGTATTCAACCCTTTCATATCAGAAGAGGAAAGAAAATTCTGTTTTCCATTTTATGTTCCCTTTAAAGAGCAAACTTAAATATAGGGCAGTAGGGTAACGATTAGAACTAGGGCTGTCACATGTTTTTTTTTATTCAATTAATTGTATTAAAAAATACAGTTCAGTGAAAATATTAACTTGACACTCTACCTTAAAAAAGGGGGTACATTTTTTAAGAATTAATGAACAATTTAGGTGGCTGTACTAACTAAATATTGATATATGCAATTTACTGAGATTAATCTGATAACTTGGCATATCAATTAATTTGATCGTATTTTTACATTTCCTGACAGCTCTTATTAAAAAGGTAAGGTTGGATGTGGTTTGTGGTTATTAAGTTACTAAAGGTAGCACAAAACACTTCAAAGGTGGTAATAAATCTGCACTGGTCACAGGTTCAGTCTTCAGTCGTGTAGGTGATTCAGCATGAAACTCACCTCCTCTTGCTGGGTATGACGCCCATCTCCTCACTGTCCCCTTCAGGCGTCACTCTCCTGGCCTGCCACCACTCATCATCAGATGCATTGATGACATGGAGGATGTCTCCATATCGGAAACTTAGCCCCTGACTGGGCAGACCACTATCCTTCGCCCTCTCATAGTCAAACAGAGCCCTGCAGTGAGAGAGAGAGACACAATGTCAGTTTTACAGACCTGACACTTTCACATGCAACATTTCGCATCCGTCTGTCACTAAAACGGTCTTGAATTGGCAGTAATGGCTGACGTGTTGTAAAGCAGCATGTGCAGATACAGCTGTGAAAGGTACAAGTGCCACTAGCCCCGGTCAGCACATATTATAGAGTAGCACACACTCCTCATAACTGTGTGTGTTCGTGTAGAATGATGGTACGGTGGGAATATGATTGATTAAAAAACAACTGAATGTTTCATTCCCAATGATTGTGTAAATCTATAGCAGGCTGCACACTGATTACTATGTATATATATATAGATATATTTATATATATATATATATATACTATAATATATTATATTATTTATTACATTTGTGGGTATTACTAGTGCGCCATTATTTGGTCTTTTTTAAAAATTAAACAGTATTAACAATTAATTTTTTTTCTACTTATTTCCCGTCTCTCTCTCACCAATAGACAGTAAAATTAAAAACACAGACTGCAAATACTAAGAATGTAAATATTATAAACAACAGACATAATATATCTATATATATAAGAAATTAATACTTTTATTACAAAAGGATGCATTAAATTGATCAAACGTGATAGTAAAGACTTTTTTTCAAAAAAAAAAATTTGTTTTTATCATGGTTTACACAAAAATCTTAAGCATCAGAACTGACTTCAGCATTAGTAAAAATAAAAAAAATAAAAAAAAAGTTCCTGAGCATCAAATTAGCATATTAGAAATATTTCTGAAGAATGTGTGACACACATTGTTTTTTTATTATTATTTTTTTATTATTTCACAATATTACTGTTTTTACTGTATTTTTGATCAAATAAATGCAGCCTTGGTGAGAATAAGAGACTTCTTTCAAAAAACTAAATCTTGCGGACCCTAAACTTGATTGACAGTGTAAACAGGGAAATCAGGTCTTTCTCAAATGCTGCAAACCTCAAAATATATATGATATATTTCACATCATTTTGACTGAGAAATCTCAGCTCCTTCACATAATAGAAAACCTCCGGTAAGTGAGAAGCACAGATCAGAAATGCGAAGCCATTTCAAAGGCAATCACAGTTTACTACGCACTCCTGCCATCTGAAGTGGGTGAATCACTATGCGGCGACAGAAGAAACCTCTCATTCATCTTCATATGGAGGAGCACTATCGAGAGAAGCAGGCTAGTGTTTCAAGAATAACCATGATTCACGTACTCACCCTTAGAAAGAGACATAAACACTCTATTTAAAAAACAGATTTTACACTGCTGATGTAGACAAAGACCAAATGAATAGAAGAGTTTAACATGAACCGTTTGAGGGAAGCATGTGCACTGGTGTCTTGAGTATGCACTTCAAAAATAAGCAGGACAAGTAATAGCTGTTTTGTTTTATTTTTGTACTTTCGATTCTATTCTCAAAATTTTGCCTGCTCCAGTTTTAAAGCCATGCTGTTTTCACTGTTATCTACCTCCAGCAGGGCTGTGTGGACGATCAAGCGGTGAAACACATTAAAAAGAAGCACTATAGCTGAGACGCATCCACACACAAAAGAACAGACAGGCTGCCACGGTCTCCTATAGGCCTGCCCCACTGAGTACACAATACAAGAGATAACAGCAATAATGCCCATTAAACTCCTTCCTCCAGGTACATTTAGTCACTGCAAGCCTAGTCGAAATGCTTCAATGCAGACCTACGATAAGCTGAACGGGAGTTATTGTGTTTCATGTTTCTTTCTATTGTCTATACGGTTTCTAATTCTGTGTGGGTAAAAACCATGGAGGCCCACAATATGACACTCACCTCCTAACGGCAAATGCTTACAAAAATTGTAAGGGCAATCGAGGCAATTGGGGGGTAAGCAAGCCAAAGTAAACCAAACTTTGACCCCTTGATCTAAATGTAAACACAATAAATATGTGAATGTCCGATAACAAAAAAAAACAGGCATCTATTAAAGACATTTATCATTTTAGAACAAGCTGTTCCTAAAATACTGCCATGACACCACACACTAAACAGCACTTTTGCATACTCAGCCCTGATAAAAGCTCTCATATAAGAAGAGACTCTCCTGAATAAAAGTGTAAGGGTTTGGGGAACAAAAAAAAAAACTGTAATACTAGCACACTAGCTGCATCTTCTCTGTTCACTGCCAGCACTCACATCACCTCTGCTTTATATTACCTTTTGTAACCATGACAATGCATCTGTTTTGGAAAGGAAGGCTATGATGCAGATGCAACAAATGAGATGTAATCAATACAAAACTGGCCTAAAATCAATGAAGGGGCTAATGATGTAATTTAATAAACAAAGGATGAACATCAAGTGTTCATGTACAGGTGCATCTCAATAAATTAGAATGTCATGGAAAAGTTCATTTATTTCAGTAATTCAACTCAAATTGTTAAACTCGTGTATTAAATAAATTCAATGCACACAGACTGAAGTAGTTTAAGTCTTTGGTTCTTTTAATTGTGATGATTTTGGCTCACATTTAACAAAAACCCACCAATTCACTATCTCAACAAATTAGAATACTTCATAAGACCAATGAAAAAAACATTTTTAGTGAACTGTTGGCCTTCTGGAAAGTATGTTCATTTACTGTACATGTACTCAATACTTGGTAGGGGCTCCTTTTGCTTTAATTACTGCCTCAATTCGGCGTGGCATGGAGGTGATCAGTTTGTGGCACTGCTGAGGTGGTATGGAAGCCCAGGTTTCTTTGACAGTGGCCTTCAGCTCATCTGCATTTTTTGGTCTCTATGGGGTTCAGGTCTGGTAAGTTTGCTGGCCAGTCAAGCACACCAACAATGGTCATTTAAACCACCTTGGTGTTTTTGGCATTGTGGGCAGGTGCCAAATCCTGCTGAAAATGAAATCAGCATCTTCTAAAAGCTGGTCAGAAGGAGGAAGCATGAAGTGCTCCAAAATTTCTTGGTAAACGGGTGCAGTGACGTTGGTTTTCAAAAAACACAATGGACCAACACCAGCAGATGACATTGCACCCCAAATCATCACAGACTGGACTTAACACTGGACTTCAAGCAACTTGGCTATGAGCTTCTCCACCTTCCTCCAGACTCTAGGACCTTGGTTTCCAAATGAAATGCAAAATTTACTTTTATTTGAAAAGAGGACTTTGGACCACTGGGTCTTTGGTCCAGTTCTTCTTCTCCTTAGCCCGGGTAAGACGCCTCTGACATTGTCTGTGGTTCGGAGTGGCTTAACGAGAGGAATACGACAACTGTAGCCAATTCCTTGACACGTCTGTGTGTGGGTGGCTCTTGATGCCTTGACCCCAGCCTCAGTCCATTCCTTGTGAAGTTCACTCAAATTCTTGAATCGTTTTTGCTTGACAATCCTCATATGGCTGTGGTTCTCTCGGTTGGTTGTGTGTCTTTTTCTTCCACACTTTTCCTTCCACTCAACTTTCTATGAATATGCTTGTATACAGCACTCTGTGAACAGTCAGCTTCTTTGGCAATGAATGTTTGTGGCTTACCTTCTTTGTGAAGGGTGTCAATGATTGTATTTTGGACAACTGTCAGATCAGCAGTCTTCTTCATGATTGTGTAGCCTAGTGAACCAACTGAGAGACCATTTTGAAGGCTCAGGAAACCTTTGCATGTGTTTTGAGTTGATTAGCTGATTGGCATGTCACCATATTCTAATTTGTTGAGATAGTGAATTGGTGGGTTTTTGTTAATGTGAGCCAAAATCATCACAATTAAAAAGAACCAAAGACTTAAACTACTTCAGTTTGTGTGCATTTAATTTATTTAATACACTATTTTCACAATTTGAGTTGAATTACTTAGATAAATGAACTTTTCCACGACATTTTTATTTATTGAGATGCACCTGTATATATCTTAAAATATATTATATTTTTGTGTGGATATAAAAAGGTAAGTATTGTGACTGTGATTAAAATTATTCATGAAAAGTTAAGATTACATACACTACCAAAAGTTTGGGTCGATAAGACTTATTAATGTTTTTGAAAGTCTCTTTCGTAAGTCTCTTATGCTCTTCAAGGCCGCATTTATTTGATCAAAACTACAGTAAAAAAGTAACACGGATTCAATCAACAATCGATATATAATACTGAAATACATTATGGTTTTAAATAACTGTTTTATATATGAATTAATAGTGCTGTCGAATGATTAATCGTGATTAATCGCATCAAAATAAAAGTTTTGTTTCATAATATGTGTGTGTACTGTGTATATTTATATGCATTTATAAATTCCTACATATCTGATCCACACCTACTGTACACACACGCATGGACTCGTCAGAGTTAAGAAATATACATATTTTGGACACGATTAATCGATTTGACAGCCCAACTTTAAAATGGAATTTATTTCTTTGATAAAAAAGCTGTACTTTCAGAAACTGTTTATCCAGCAGATCCTTTAGAAAGCAGTAAACATTTATTTAAAATAGATTTTTTTTAAAAACAACAACAACTTACTAACCCCAAAACTTTGAATGGAAGTAAATACACAGGCTTGATTAAAAATTCCCAAAGCAAGTAAAATGTATCTAACATTACACAGCATAAAACATATAACAAACTAAAAATAAACATTTTATCTGTATATTGTGTTTGTGATCAATATTATCCCAAGGATGAAATCAATAAAAAGATACACAAGCTACACTGCTGTGAGCAGATACAGTACCTGCATGACAAAATGAATGGGTTGCACATAATATGTCTGGCACATATGCTGCTCTAATGGATGAAACATTCAATCTCACAGATGTAATTTCACAAGCATGCATTATTCCACAACAAACACAATGTTAAGACAACAATCTGCACTTCCAGCTGTATTTTAGCAGAAAACGTTCTAAAAATCATGTGATGGTGCAAATGGCTCCATTTGGGTCACTTTGGTTTATTACTCACATTATTCACATTATTCATAAACAAATAAACAGATCCATTACAAACCATCCTGAGTGCAAAAAGAAATGATCCACCACACTATACACAAATAAAGTGCTGTCTTCAATGTCCTCGTTAACCCTTGTTTCATTAAAGGATAAAATAAACACAAACACTGGAACACATGCCTAGGGAAAAAAGCACATGTTCCCTCTCATCGGCCAATGAAGACGTTAAGGTTGTTATGGAAACTGCAAGCTACTGTACAGTTGAGATAAATAATTTTTTTTTTATGTTCGTATGCTGGCAGGTTCTCAGCTTATTACTGTGAATTCATTTCTCCATGGCATCATTATGGCAGTGATGCTTCTCAAGACACTTCCAAAAAACAGCATGTGTTAGTGCAGGCTGCTGACAAAAACTCAAATTTACTGCATATGACACATATTGAATAATGCTCTCTCTCCCCTCTGCAGGCATTATGTGCCCCTACGATAATAAAAATAATATATTCTTGTCTCTAAAGCATTCAGCCGATACAAACGATGAAACAGATTTATAAACTACCAGATGAAAGAACCAATCTGCAAACATTCTGTATTGCAAAAGCTGTATCTTATAGCATTATTTATATACAATTATAGCACTTATTAATATTTTTGAATGAGCTTTTATATAAACATTTTATTTTTTGCATTTTTATAATTTTTATTAGTTTTTTATTTAGCTATATATACTTACAATGTAGCAATTTTAGTATTATTAAATTACTATTTTAATTTAGTTTTTTTTTAATTACATTTTTATTTCAGCTAGTGAGATTTTTTTTAACAGGTTCAGTTAACAATAACAACACCAGTTTAAGTCTGGCTTAGGGCAGGTTTTTGCACTGAAATACTGCATGTAAAATTGCCAAAACTCTTTAGTGAATTCGCCCCTGAGAGATTTTCTCTTGTGATTTATTGTGTGGGTCTTGCAGTAGAGCTGCAGGGCTGAATCTCTGTGTAACTGCAAGAGAAACAGTACAGGTACAGTATGTGTGTAATATACAGTGCTCAGCAGAAAAGGGTACATCCATGGGTGGACAGCATTTTTCCACTACAGCAAATGTCTGTAACATAATTTGTTAAGAGAGAGTGCTGCCTCATTTCTTGAAAAAAAATGAGTGTAGTATTTGCTAAGCAGTAAGATAAAAGCTGAAGCCATCAGCATGGCAAAAGGGGAAAAAAGCAATACATCTACAACACGCAAACTAGAAGAAAGTGTCAGAGTGCTGGCAAAGGTGCAGATAATGTGGTGCTTTTACTTGTTACAGAGAAATGTGGCGTTTAAAAGCCCCCTGAGAGTAAAGTGGAGTGGAATCTGTATGTGCAGATCAGCGGCCTCATAGCGATAAGAGCCTGGGCTTGTGAAATAACAGGACCCGAGCTGACATTTGCAAGAATGAATTACATTACAGCAACTGAAGATTTTATGTGATTATACATTTTTACAATTTGTGAAGAAAATGTGAGAGGTGCTTGTTAGTGCGAAGTTGCTGTTGGGGGTGGGGGGGTTTGCTGGCCAAAGTCAAAAGAGCCCACCTTCAAGGTGGATATCTGGAAAATTAAACTAAAAACACAAACATAATATCAATATTCACGGGATTATAAGAAAATAAGTGAATCTCTAGCTCTCTCACTGTCACAGTCCCTAGACACATCAAAGCCAACTTCTCGCTAAATATATCAAATCAGACATCTGTGCAATTTATATTCTGAAATTTACATTTGCGCTGGACTTTCCTGCATAATAAGCAGGATGAAGAGATGTATATTTCCTTCTCCGATCACACAGAGGAAGGGTGTTGTTATGGTTACATGTAAATGCTACTGCAGAAAAAGAGAGAGACTCCCGAGAACGCTTCGAGGAGGTAAATAAGCAGTGCACACACACCACAAATCACAGAACGCATGCTTCGGCGTTAAGAAGAAATTGTGAAGTTAATTCATTGTGACAGAAACACTGAAACTTGCTGATTGAGGAAAATCACTCAATAACTGACTCATATCCTATCCTAACTCAGTCAGTGTGTGAATGGACTTGTGTATGCATTGCTTTTACATTGACATGTGCTTTCTATTCATAGTTTGCAGCCAACAGCGATCACACCTCTGCATTCATCTCACCAGAACTCAGGAACTCAGGCAAACAGGAAATTAAACTTTTGTCATAATTTTCTGTTTCCCTCTACAGTTTTGTGGAAACTCCTGCCTCACAACCTTCTCCTTCCTCAACTGCAGAATTCTTAAAGTATAGTATACCGCAGGGGCCATATTGTATATTTATATTCAAGTTTCTTTTCCTGAGATACACTTATATTAGTCCATGTCATGTTCAAGTAAAGTTCTTGTACCAAAACAGCAGTAACAAACTTTTTTATCAGGATCATCCAAGTTGCTGAATGTAAATATGGGTACTCAGCAGTTTACAATAGTGTTGTTATTGTAAAATGGACAGTTCACCCAAAAAAATAAAATTCTGCTATCACTTACTCACCCTAGTCCCAAATTTGTATGAGTATTTGTAGAATCCATACTATGGAAGTCAATGGCTACTGTCCACTCTTTGGTTAAAGTGTTATAAAAATCTGTTCTGATTAAAAAAATTGTGTAGTGTATATATATAGACTGTGTTTTTGCTGTTATTGTGAGTAGTCAATGATCACATTTATTCCGAAATCAAAGGGTTCACATACTTTTTCCTGTAACTGTATGCTCATGGTTGTAACGCAAATACCTTGATAAGAAGGGAAATGCAAAATACAGTTTTCCATTATATAATCCCCATAAAAGGACTCCTAAGTCGAGCATTAGGAAAATCACAAACCTAACAAAACGGTGACTTTAGCGAGATGATGTGTTCTGCAGCAAATAAATGACTGCCTACAAGGTCTGATTTCCTGTGTCTCAGCTTTTCCCAGCATCCGTTTTCTGCAAAACCAGCCAGCTCTTCAGACTGGCTATGGCACAGTACAATTATCTAGCACCCACAGAGGGGGCCTGCGGCATTAGACTGCGGCTGGGAAGGAGATATTGAGCATCTTTTAATGCTGTGGGAGCGGTGCATGATGTACATCATGAGGAGAGGAGATATGTATATGTATAATTGCTGACAGGAGGGCTATTTATCACAATGGATCTCCACAGGTGCGCTGGTTCTGCTGAAATTTTCCACCTCACACACAATAACGAAGCCAAATCAGAAATCTACAGCTGCATGTTGCTACCATCTAACGAGGAACTAATCTCTGTTCTGCTGATTGCATTGCGCAACATATCTGGGAGAATCATAATAGCTGTTCAGAAGAGTAGCCAAACAATGCTATGGCATGGGACGTTTGGAGTGAACCTGGAGGCTAGAATACATTACGTAGGTCTTAGGATTTTACTGTTTATCTTCATAACAATTATTTGAAAATATTTACAAATATTTAGTAGCCTCTGGAAATGGGCTCAAACTATTTATCAGGTGGTTCTTTCTTTTTAAAACAATTTTTTTCCAGTAAATATTAAATTAAATAATTAAATATAAAATATTTTTAAATATATATTTGTTTAATTCTATGTATAAATTACATGATAATATTAAATAGTAAATACATATTATCTATTAAATACAAATACTAAAATAGTCAGTGAACGTGCATCGAAGACTGACACCGGAAGAGAAGAAATGGTGGAATAAAATTGTTATTTTTGTTTTCTTTGCACCCAAAAAGTATTCTCGTAGCTTCATAAAATTAAGCTTGAACCACTGATGTCACACGGACTAATTTGACAATGTCCTCACTACCTTTCTGGGCCTTGAAAGTGGTAATTGCGTTGCTGTCTATGTAGGGTCAGGGGAAAGTCTCGGATTTCACAAAAGATAGTAAGTATAATGTGTCCGAAAGTATGAACGAAGGTCTTGCGGGGAAATGACATGAGGGGAGTAATTAATGACCCGAATTTCATTTTTGACGTGTTTTAGTGAATATCCCTTTTAAGAACAGCAGAGAAGAGGTGAGCAAAGAGGAGGTTTCTTCTTGGTTGCCAATGTTTGCACTTTCCTATGATTTTAAATAGCAAAGCTATTCTAAATGTCCCATTATAAACAATGTGATCCCCAATTCTGGTGATCTAGGCATCAGCGTTGCCACAAATAAGAAAGCATGTGCTCCCTTGAGATTGTTGTGGGAGTGCGTGTGTGTGTGTAAAGCAAAGGATATGGACACTGATGAATTCTGACGCACTCAGATACCTGCTGGTTCACAACGCAAACCCCTGAAGTGTGTGTATGTGTGCTTGTGTGTATAACAAACATCTCGCTCCAGGCTGGAAACATGTCTCATTTCCCAGAGAGACCACACTCATGTTCACATCAATCCAACATCAGTCCCACATAACAAAAGTGTCATGGAGAGACACTTAACAGCAAGTTTACATGATCAGAGGCTGCTGGGATATCAGTATCCCATCTGTGATGACAGAAACATTCATTCCAAGTCATTCACAACCAAAAAACAAATAAATCGTTTTTCATCTAGTCTTGAGAAGCTAAATGGTGTGAGATTAGACTTGTTTTCAGAGAAAATCTATTTAACATATATTTGTTTTTATGTTTCAAGCATAAATCTTCGCTAGTTTTTGCTTAAAAAAAGAAAAATAAATTGCCATTGGGGTAAGGATTTTCTGAAGCTTTTTAGGATAATTTACTGAAAAACATGAAAAACACAAAGAAAATGAATTCTTGCAGTTCTATTAGTGTATGTCAATTTATGTTTAAATAGATGAGGTCTACCTGACATAGAGTGAGCGTTTTTGATTGGTTCTGAGAGATCCGGATCCAGAACTCATGCTGTGGTTCATCATCTGCTCTCGTAAGTCATGAATCTTGGCCTCGAAACGCCCGTATTCTGTAAACACAAACATAACCATAACCAAGCAAGCGTAAACATAATGCAACTTTTTTTTTTTTCAAATCAAACATCAAGCTCTGGAATGGCAACCCTAAAACCACAAGAACAGAACAGAGCACATGCAAACAAACAGTCTCAAATCAAAGAATTAATAAAAAGATCCCTCGGGAGAAATGCTGTCCAGAAAGGATGTGGTGTTGTAGAGACTTAGCGTCTGAGATGACAGCTCCGATCGATACAAGATACAGTAGCTGTTCTGTGCTGACTTCTAGTACAAGGTCACACAGTCAATATAGGAAACGTAGAAGAAATAGAGAGAGAGAGAGAGAGGAGAGAGAGAGGGAGAGAGAGAGAGAGAAGAGAGATGGTTGAAGTCATATTTATGTTTCGTGGGTGCAAAGATGATATCGATAACACCCCACTTCTGTCTCTTTGTTATATCCAGGTTGATACCGAATCTCCACAGATTGATCATTCTGCAAGATAATAACCAGCTGACTGTATATTATCCATTACTTAATATATGCACTTTAAGACCCTCTATTGTGTTTTGTTTCGCCTTCCTTTGGGGGGGTTCAAGCCTTATGCCTCAAACTCCCACAAATATCAGAAAATGTAAATTTATGTGTGCCCTTGATAAAAACGAAGACCCCATTTCACAGCCATAATAAGATCCCATATAACCTCTGCAAAAACAGAACCATTCAAAAGTTTTGTTTGTAAAAGCAACTGTTTTCAAAATGATAAATAATAATAAAATGGTTCTTGATCACCAAATCAGCTTAATAGAATGATTTCTGAATGGAAAAATGGCTGCTGAAAATTCATTGCATTCACAGGAATAAATTACATTTGGAAGTGGATCAAACAAGGTCAACGTTGACTAAGACAAAAAGGCATTTGGTTTTGCGACCACTTTGTGAAAGTGTTTTGATCCACTTCACATTTGACTAGTGTATATTAAATAGAAAACGTTATGTTTAAATTGTAATAATGTCCTCGTCGATATTTCTATTTTTTACTAATTTTCATTATTAGTGAGCATTTAAAGACTATAAAACTTTCAAAAGCATTAAAAAATCTTACCAACCCCATTAAAAATTGGTGTAGATACAATTTTCATTCAGAATAAATTACTAAATTGGCAAATAACAGTGAATTAAACATCAATTTTGAAGTAGAAAGACCAAAATAGTGTGTATGCTCCCCAGTAATCGTGTTTTATTTACTTTTAGTAAAAAGTCTATTTAGTGTACACTATAGTGTATTTTTCCAGGATTGGCCAAGGCACGACATCATGAGCTTTAAAACACTGTTTTGCCCTCCTAAAACAGAACTCATGCTCTTTCAGCAAGTAATCTAGTGCATGGCAGTTTGTTGAGGGTGCTGCACACCTCAGCCCTGTTTCAGCAGAGAACTACATCTGCTGTGGCTGCTGCTGAGACCAATGCGCACACACACACACACACACACACACATCGTGTGCTGAACCTGAGCACTCAGCAATGCCCCAAAGCCCAGTCTGAACACCATTAGACCAACCAAACCAGCACAGCGGCCCCCAATAGTGCACCTACCACACCTGAGCAACATGTTACAGCTGATTTGGCTCCTTTTCTGGTTGCTTTTTTTATTCAGTGTCTTTCATTTTATTTGAACTCATTTCATTGGTCTAAAAATATCTTATGCAAATAAATAAACCACTGATCAAGTAGATGATTTGACCAGCTTCTGATGTTTTAAATGAGCATGAGGGTCATCAAAGTGTCTACTGAGGAATAAGGCTGATTTGAGAGCCCCGTCTGTCCTTGCAGGAACTCAAAGGTCAAATGACAAGTAAATTTTGTCATTAGGCTGCAGGCTGAGAGAGGAAGATCAAGGACAATTATGATGATGATACAATCAGTGATGTGCAGTAAAAGCTTAAAAAAAAGACCTGACTCACAATATATGCACATTCCCTCCCAATGAAATATGTTAGCCTTATTTAAATCACTCTGGAAACTAAGCTCTACCTAAACAAAAACAATGAAACAAAGAGATTCTTCTTCTCCAGAGAAAAAGACAGAAAGACAGAGAGAGATAAACAGATTAAAGAGTCTCAGAGTGGTGCAAATCTCAGACGGAGGATAGAACCCAAAACAATCCTGCAGTGAGGGAAGCACTCACCCCGAACAAATCCACTCAAATAAAAAAAAACTAAATCTGCTGAGCACACAAACCTTCAGGAGATGTTTTTTGGGAACATCGTTAAAAATGTTTGATATTCTTTTCTAAATAAAGATCCAAAAAAATGTATACATCGAGAGCTATTCACCAAGGAAGTTGTCACTGAAGAAAACACAATGCCGAAATAACAATATCATGCACAGTTATGACATAAATTGCACTTTTCTAAAGTATAACGTAAATATAACCTCAACAAAACCAAATTAAACACAATTAAACACACACACACAACACACACACACACACACGTGTTTGCAAATACACGCTCAATTAAACAGAACCAAATCAGCAAACCAGAGAAAAACAGAAAAAATGAGGGGCTGGCAGAGAGGATGGCATAAAGGATAATGAAAAGAACGCTTAATGAAAGAGAGAATAAAAAGAGAGTCTCACTCTTTGAGGATGCTCGCAGAATGCGCAGCGTTGAGAAGATGACCTGTCCCTAAAACAAGCAAAGGACTGCCACCTTAACCACCTCCTCTCCTTCTCTCACACACACTCTCTTCTCCAGACCTGCTCTCATTGGCTGGGACTCTAGAGTGGGCGGGGTTGAGTGTCTTACAGTCCTTCCTCCCCCTAAAGTAGTCCAGATCAAAAGCCATGCTGGATTTTCTCTCTTGATGTCGGCTTTGTGTTTTCAATCTGCAGCGCATTAGCTCGCTTAAAGGTAAACATGCCACAAATCCAGCAAATATTTCAGCTTTAACTGTCCTTCAAATCTTGTGGATTCCACAAACATATGAAGGGAATTCATGTACATAAGCAGCAGGCTTGTGAAGTAAACACATGTGAATCGAGAAATCAATTTATTATTAACCGTTGACTGGGGGTCAGACGGAAAGGTAAATACAGATGGATAAAAATACAGTTACGCAGGTGCAAAGGGAGAGTCTTACAGAGGAAAATAATCTCAGAGGTTGCTCTTATATAGCTCAGATGAAGAATGTTTCTTTTTAACGATTACCCTAAAATTCCTAAGGAGAAATATAAATAGCCATAAATCAGAGTATTTTACTACTATATAGAGTTACACAACAGAGCTACAAAATTAAATAATTAAAAAAAATGTATTAAACTATTTTAAAATAAAAAGTGTCAAAAATGAATCATTCAAAAATATAAACTAAAGTTTATCAATCAGTCAATCAATCATTTGATCAGAAAGATAGTAAAACCAGTAATATTGTTGAAAGTTATACAATTTAAATGGAATATTACTACAAATTTGAATACAATTTATTTAAACTCTTCATGGTTCTAACGAAACAGTGATGCTTTTGTAAAACTGTTGATAATCTTTTTAAAGGTTCCTTGTAAATAGATTTTATGTGGTATTATATATGTAATATGTTTTGCGGTCACAAAAAAAAGAAAAAATATTCACTGCCCAAACTTTTGATAAAATATATAAAAAATGATTTTAATAAATAATAGTAATTTATTTTTTAGTCATCATTTATATCATACTTTATATTACAGACATGACCATCTTAGCAATTTTTAAAAAAAACTTTTTTCTCAGTAGGAAGCAGACCCAAGCAAAAATCAAAATTTGATATCAATTTAATCTCATTGCATTCTAAGAGATCTCCTTTCTTTTTTTCTATCTATCTATCCATCCATCCATCCATTCATTCACTTATGTGTGCTAAATCTAAACCTCTGAACTCCAAGACTCTTTTCAGATTCTACTGTAATTCACAAAAATTGCACCTTTCCCTCGAAAAGCGGCAAGAATCTACTGCACATGGAACCTTCTAGACAGATAAAAAGCTTTCAACCCCTGCCTGTCTCAGACCTGCATTTCAAGCTGAGAAATTCGAGGAAGATTACAGGCTGTTTGGGATGATGGATTACCACACGTCCAGAGACAAAGATAAGAAACTGTACAGAAGACGTACGTTCAGAGATTCTGTGCTGATATAATCAAACGTCCATGTTAAAACAAGTGCATTCAAAACATCTGTCTTGGTTGTTTTGGTTTGGTTCCGTATTAGCATGCACGCAGTCGGACACATCCAGGCAGACAGCCGCCCTTGCGTATCACTCATATATACACACACACACACACACACACGTTTGTGTCAGTCTGCGGTGAGATGCTTTCAGTTAATAGAGGACAGCTTGTATAGTCTCATTAGCTGCTGTGCAGTGACTCCAACATGCCAAATACAGCTCCACCCGCAGCAGGGGAAAAGAGCATCACTGCGCCAGGAGGTACAATCACAATGTGTGAGCTACAGAACTGGCAGTGTGACATTTCCAGGGAAGTAGAGATTGTAAATTAAGCCAGCATCATCTGTAATGTGTCAGCGCACACGTATGCACAAGCTTTTAGCTAAATAATGCTACTGTATCTACAGACTGCAGCGCTGAGATAGGAAGACAATGGTGAGCGAAGATTGTAATGATGAGTCTAAAGATGTGGTCAGATTAGTGAAATTTTGTGTGCAAAAGGTCCATTTTCAGTAGTGTAGAGATGTATGAAGCACTGCTCAAAGAGAAGTCATGGACTGTATCCGAAATCGCACACTTCCCAACTATAAAGTAGGTGAAAAACTGTGAAAAGAAACAAATTACTCAAGTTACTTATTAATACTATACAGAACGTACATTTTTAGCAGTCACAAATTCCTTACTCAAAAGAAGTACCTACTCAGAGTACGCAATTTTTGATACAGCCATTTTTAAACCAAGCTGCTTTCTGTTGGTCAGTCGTGCGAATTCACATGGCCCAACGAAATAAGTGAAATCTGCGTGATGAAACTATTTTGTCCTCACAGGAAACACTCTATGCAGAGATGCGTATTGACGATTTTGGTACACTGTAGTATAGGGACCAGTCTCACTATTAAATAGTGGCATGGCTATTATAAACTAGTGGCAGTATAGTAAAACTAAAGCACTTATCTGCCATGACTATTCAACATCAATAAAGCCCAGATTCACACCAAGACGATAAATAATAAAAGATAACGATATTTGCCTCCACACAGCGAACGGATATCGTCGGTTTATTCTAAGCACTATGCTCGTTGACGCTGTAACTTCTTGAGCTCGTCCACAGCAGAATGGATTCTGTTGGCTGCAAGTTTTATCATTTATCAGTTGGAGAAAAATAATTTTGAAAGTGATTCCAACGATGTCGTTTCTCTTTGTCTTTTCGTTCTAGTTGTGGTGTGACTCTGACACCTCTTTAATGAGAACGATTTTTGAACTAACTTCATCGTATCTTTATAGTTAGCGTCCGTGGGGTGAAAGGCCGTAATCTCCCCAATACTTCAAACCTTAAAAACTAGGAGGTTATTAGGGCAAACAGTTGTAGGAAATGGTTTGTTAATAGCGAGAACTGGACCTTAAAATAAAGTGTGACCGAAATTGAAATTCCTATTGAAATGACTGGCATGCAAAATTTTGCAGAGCAACTTTAAATGTGACAAAACTTTAAGAGAGATGATGGTCATGTATGTTTGAATCCAGAGACTGTGCATCCTCTTGAGAATCTGCCAATAGAAGCTCAGCCAGAGAAACTAAGCCACAGGGTATCTGGAATCAGGGCCAAGCAGTGGCTAAACACTGGCAAAAGTCCACCTCACAGCCCATTAAAAAAAGATATACTCCCAAACAACCCAAAGGGGTGTTCTGAAAAACACAAAGTCAAAAAATGACAACAAAAAGAACTTATATTTTTGTACTTTCTGAAGAAAATGTTATGCTCACTCGTGCAAAACAATGCAGGGGTATTCTATGTGGTTGCTAAGGTGTTCTGACTGATTGTTAGTGTGTTGCTATGAGATTGCTAGGGTGCTCTGAGCGGTTGAAAAGACATGTGGTTGTCTTTATGATTTTCTGGTCTATGATTCAGGTTCTTACTTCAAAGTCTGTGCAATTCATTTTTCTCACCCACCAGGTGAAAATTGTAAGCCTGATTGCTTAGAAACGTAATAAGACACATCTCCTCAACAAGCTACACGATTTGATGTATAATTCATGTCCAATTCGAGTTATGCACTGAAGTTAATAGTCATGGAATATTAATAATACTCCCGAGGGGAGGAGAGATAACCTTGTGTGACCCTAAAATTACTTCTCAGAAGGTTAAACTAATTAGTTTCGTACAGTCCATGACAAAACAGCCAGAATATGATTATAAATATTATAAATCATGTTCTGGAAAAAATACTTCTCTCTGAATGTTGCCCTTTAAATTAGTAACACAACCGAATTTGCATGAACGTGGCACAATCTGTCAGAACAATAAAACAATAGCAGAAGATCCATTCTTTGTGGAAGTTGTTCAGCTGTTTGGGCTTCATTAGAAAAAATGAGATGGAGGAGAGCAGAGGTTAGTCATAAATCAGCGAGACACACAATATTAGAGTCAAATACTCATTCATAGAGCTCTGGTTATCCAGCTAAATGATTAATGGCCTGTTAGCTGCAGACTGCATTCTCTCACCACACTCAAACATTAGATTTTTGATGGCACCAGGTTTATCTGAGGGACATTCGATTTATAGAGAAAGCAGATTTCATTAATATTGTAGCTTGTTGACGCACCAAAAAGCTTTTATTAAAAATTCTCAGTGATGAGAAATTCATTGTAGCCTATCCTGTTTGTAATAATGTGTGTGGGTTTATTAAGCTGCCTATAACCAAATGTTAGTTAATTCTGTCAAAATGTACCTTTGAGGATGTCCCCAAAGGTAAATATTATTCATATTTCATAAATGAGGCTTACTTTTTCTTGTTTTTGTCCTTATTGTTCCCCAAGTCTAAGAATATATGCTTAAAATTTGCTAGTGCGCTAAGAAAAATGTACTTAATTCAAAGTACATTCTCTGAAAACAATATTTGTATTGGACAACAAATACCGATTTAAGAAAAAGAGTGATTTGCAGTTACATTTTAATTAGCTTGATATTTCGATAGCTAGGTAAAGCTGTGTGTGTGTGGGTGTGTGTGGTGGGTGTGTACAGAGTAACCTCAGGTGTTCTTGGCCCGTCATTGGCTGTCTGGCTGTCTGTTGAGTTTAGTATACGCACACTGGTGATGTCAGTATGTCCCCACTAGTGGCCTCAATCCTGTTTACCAGAAAGCCACACTAACAGAACCACACAAACACACACACAAATGAAAATGTCAGTTCTAAAAAACCTTTTCAAAGCCTATTGTTCTCTGTTTCAAAATGCCAGCTAAAAACTGCAATGTGTTCTGAGAGTAAACGGTTTTTGATTTTAAGTCAGCTAGCACTGAGGGACAGTCATTAAATAATTTTTTGTAGTGATGGTGCTGAAATATACACTGGAGGCAAAAAAGTATTAGTCAGAAACCAAATGTCAGTTCTCCCACTTAAAAAGATGAGAGAGGCTTGTAATTTTCATCATAGGTATACCTCAATTGAGAGACAAAATGAGGAAAACAAATCCAGAAAATCACATTGTAGGATTTTAAAGAATTAATTGGTAAATTCATCGGTAAATTAAGTATCTGGTCACCTACAAACAAGCAAGATTTCTGGCTATCACAGACCTGTAACTTCTTCTTTAAGAGGCTCCTCTGTCCTCACTCGTTACCTGTATTAATGGCATATGTTTGAACTCGTTATCAGTATAAAAGACACCTGTCCACAACCTCAAACAGTCACACTCCAAACTCCACCATGGCCAAGACCAAAGAGCCATTAAAGGACACCAGAAACAAAATTGTAGACCTGCACCAGGCTGGGAAGACTGAATCTGCAAGAGGTAAGCAGCTTGGTGGGAAGAAATCAACTGTGGGAGCAATTAGCACTTATTAGAAAATGGAAGACATACACGACCACTGATAATCTCCCTCGATCTGAGGCTCCACACAACATCTCACCCCGTGGGGTCAAAATGATCAAAAGAACTGTGAGCAAAAATCCCAGAACCACACGGGGGGGGACCTAGTGAATGACCTGCAGAAAACTGGGACCAAAGTAACAAAGGCTACCACCAGTAACACACTGCGCCGCCAGGGACTCAAATCCTGCAGTGCCAGACGTGTCCCCCTGCTTAAGCCAGTACATATCCAGGCCCATCTGAAGTTTGCTAGAAAGCATTTGGATGATCCAGAAGAGGATTGGGAGAAGGTCATATGGTCAGATGAAACCAAAATAAAAACTTTTTGGTAAACTCAACTTGTCGGTTTGGCGGGAATGGATTGCAACTCAGCATTCTAAGAACACCATACCTACTGTGAAGCATGGGGGTGTAAACATTATGCTTTGGGGCTGTTTTTCTGTAAAGGGACCAGGACGATTGATCCGTGTAAACGAAAGAATGAATTGGGCCATGTATCGTGAGATTTTGAGTTAAAAACCTCCTTCCATCAGCAAGGGCATTGAAGATGAAACGTAGCTGGGTCTTTCAGCATGACAATGATACCAAAACACACCGCCCGGGCAACGAAGGAGTGACTTCGTAAGAAGCATTTCAAGGTCCTGGAGTGGCCTAGCCAGTCTCAAGATCTCAACCCCATAGAAAATCTTTAATCCGTGTTGCCCAGCGACAGCCCCAAAAAAATTACTGCTCTAGAGGAGATCTGCATATAGGAATGGGCCAAAATACCAGCAACAATATGTGAAAACCTTGTGAAGACTTACAGAAAAACGTTTGACCTCTGTCATTGCCAACAACGGGTATTATAACAAAGTTTGAGATGACATTTTGTTATTGAACCAATACTTATTTCCACATAATTTGCAAATAAATTATTTAAAAATCATACAATGTGATTTTCTGTTTTTTTTTCTCATTTTGTCTCTCTTTGTTGAGGTATACCTATGATGAAAATTCCAGGCCTCTCTCATCTTTTTAAGTGGGAGAAATTTCACAATTGGTGGCTGACTAAATACTTATTTTCCCCACTGTGAACAAAATTGATATTGTCATTCTCTCATGGAAGAGAAAATGGTCTGTCAGTCAATATGTGGATCTGTGTATGAGTTTCAGTGTATAACCTATTACTGTGAAATTACCAAGGTTCAGGAAGTGTTTGCTGTACCTGAGGGCACTCTGATAAAATCACATGTAATCATGTTTCCCAGAGACAGTACACAAGCTAGCCAATGCTGTCTGACCATGGTTAAATGATCGGTCTACCTTCTCTCTACCTGTTCTGTCTACTGGATGGAGGATATACAGTGTAACCTTTGTAATTGAGGTCATAAATAATTTTTTCAAAGCATATGTGGCTCTGCAAAACATAAAAAAATAATTTTACATAAAAGTCTTGAAAGCAGAGAAAGAATAATCTTTCATTTCAAATTCAGAGAGAGGGTGCAACTTGGTAATAAACAACAAGATAATGTTTTAAAAACCAAACTCATTGAATCATGCCCCCGACCTTTACTTTAATCCCCAAATAAGTGATTTTCCTTCTTTAAGAGCAATTTCAGGTTTAGTAAATGTTAGTAAATGTCTCAATAAATGTTATGCAATTCATTTAAAAAAATTTAATTAGTCAATAATCCTATGGAAACTTGTCAAATCATAACTAAATGTATGAGATAACCCCTCCACGGTCTACCAAATGGTCACTCAATTCTTGAGGAGTTTCTGGAATAAAAGAGTCTACTTCATGTTTTCATTTGACAGACTTACTGTAAGAATGTGAACTTAGCTGGGCTATGATTTTGCTTGACTATCAATCCATCTTCAGTATTCTGTATATTTTTGTGTTGCTACACAGTGAGACTGTCGTATTGCAATGACTCGGGGAGTTGCTAATGAAAAGGACCCTTGGAAAGCCCATCTCAGCAGTCCCACAACACCCCTGCAGAAAGTGCAAGCTTGCATTTACCCCTGCACCTTAATGAGCTCAACCTCCCCAGAATCGATCCTGAGAGCATCAGGGGAATTGGATTGAGCCACGGAGAAAAGATCAGCCTAGTTGGAACCACGACTCTATGACTAAATACTCATAACGCTGACTATTGTAAACTTGCAAAAGTGCCTCCGAAACATATTGTGAAAACCCACAAAATGTCTATACTAAACCGTTTTGCATAGTGGGTGCAGGGCTATATTGCAAACAGAGGAAATTGCCATTAGAATTAAATATTAATGCCAAGAGAATTGATTTTTGTGGATTCACAATACCCCTAACAAAGGCTTGGTCTGCAAAAGTTCAACATCATCATACAACTCAGCCAAAATTTAGGAAATAATGCAAGGGGGCTCAGAGAAAGTTGGGAGTTACTGGTTCAGGAATAGAACAGAATGTCAAAAGTTGTTGGGAGCTGCTCTAGAAACCTCTGATGACTCTGTCTCTTGCTACCATCTGAATAAAAAAGCATCTTCACCTCCTCCATCTGCTAAAGCAGTCCTCAAGACCTTATTTTTGAATGGGAAACCCTATGCACTTGCCAAATTCATTCCCCCAAAGCACTTCCGCCGTCACCTTAACTGTCTTTACTCCACACATCTAACTGCTTCATATAGGATCTCATCCAATGATATATGCTGGATGGGTGTCAGAAGTTAGAAAATCATTGGTCAGACTCCACTACAGTCTTCAGAATGATAGGAATCTTCTATCTTGAATAATGTATTATCAGTCTCCAGTATGATTATAGCAGGCCTCTGCTGTCTTAAAGTCAAATAACATCAACTGAGGAACAGCAGAGGATCATATAATATCAGAAAGATGCTAGAATGCTAAAATATACCATCATGTGTCAGGACAGAGCTGGGGGTATGTGTATTTTGTTTGTAATTTCACAGCTGTAATACCATAACATGTTAATGAAGTTGGAAAGCGCTGCTTTTCTATCGCGAATGTGCCGAATATGCTGATGTAATTACAACCGCTAATGAAGGGTAGGGGGAGGCCGGGGGAGAACTGAGCTCTCCGTTGTAAAATAAAATTTGCCAATCAGCATCGAGTGTTCAATTTCAGCGCTGAGGAGTGTTGAGAAAAGAAACATTGTAAGGGAGGCTAGCCTCCCTTCTGACATAAACCAAGCATCATAGAGATGTAAATTACGTGATATTAGTTTGAACGTCTGCTGCTGTGATAATGTACGAGTACTTAGATGAGTAGCGTATTGACTACTTGATCGACAAACAGATGTACAGGCTGTCTTAAAAACAGCGATATATAAAAGGTAAAAAAAAAAAAAAAAGGGGGGAGGGAAAACAGCCTAAGCTGGATAAAGGCTACAGCAGTCAGCTTAAAGGCAGGGTATGTAATTTTTCAAAAACACTTAAGAAAACTGATTCGGGCCGAATAGCAAAAAAAAACTTGTAGCCAATCAGCAGTAAGGGTGGGGCATGTCTATTCATGATGTGGAGGAGAGAGCGTTCAGTGCATGGGACGGGAAATTAGCAGAGCTTCCGCGCTGGAGGAACTCAAGGCCGATGTTGCTTTGTTTCTTCTCAATAGGTGAGTAACACCGTGTATACAACAGCTAAAGTCTGCCTACACTAGACGCGGTCAAACGACCGTTGAAAACCATTTGAAATCCGTGTCAGCACGTCATAAATAGAACCCGGAAGCAGTTTTCTGTCGGGGATTTGTGCCGCACGCCGATGTAGACACGTTGTAACATTGGTTTTGCTTTGTTTCACAGTACTAATCTTTGCCTGGGTTGCGTACGTATGTGTGAGGTGGAGCTATCAAAATAGGGTCAAGACCCTTTTGGGGTAGGGGCGTGCTTGTTTTGGTGATTTCAAATAAACCCAAAAAAAAATTTTGGGGATACCAGAAATCACTTACCCCACCTTTAATTAAATGGCGCAACAGGCAGCTCTTTTTTAACACAGAGTTTTAAGAAGGGATGGATGTTTGATTCAAGTGATAGGCCAGGTAAGTGAAACTGTATTATCTTGCTGTATGCATGTCGTTTTCTTTAAGTTTTCTGACTAAAAGCAACCAAAAAGACATTTTAAAGTGGTTAAGCAAATACTAATAATAATAATAATATAATAATCAGCAGGATCCCAGAACAATACAATAGCGTGCCTCCTATATTTTAAAACCCACAAGCCGCCACTGGTTTTCTACATATACTCAGTCATAATAGCAAACACAGCTTATTTCAATACAGTCTCTATTTCATGACTTTTAGAGAAGGCAAGAAACCAATAGTTTCCTCACTCTAACTAGGTTTTCACACCTTAAGGAGCTGGTTTCTGTTGTATGAGCAGAGCATGACAAAGTGCAGTTGTTAGTCATTTAGTTTCATTAATCTGTATGAATGTTTTGTTGAATAGACACAATTATAGTAGATGCTAAGAACAAACTGTGTTAAAAATAGTTTTAATCTAATATGCAGATGTTAAAGTTATGTCTTTACTGTCCTCCATTCACACCCAGAAGATCTCCATTTAACAGCATTGTCTCTTCGGGATGTGATATCTGTCATTTCTTGCATTTGTTCAATTTCCCAACATGAAATATGTCCTAAATTAAAGTGATAGCTCACCCAAAAATTACAATTCTGTCATCAATTACTCACCCGCAAGTTGTTCCAAACATGTTGAGATTATGGGTAACCAAATAGTTGATGGTAGCCATTGACTTCCATTAGTATGGAAAAAAATACTATGAAAGTCAATGGCTACTGTGAGTTAGTCATTTTCTTCAAAATATTTTTTTTGTGTTCAGCAGAAGAAAGAAATTGATACAGATTTGGAATAACTTGAGGGTGAGTAAATAA
>JADLZN010009046.1:0-40651 GCA_018155175.1 Sinocyclocheilus anophthalmus
ACTCACACACACTGTCACTTTAATCAGTCTGAAAATAAGCTCTTTTGCACTACAAATCATTTTTTTGCACTACTATCACTATTTCTGCACTGTTGTTTACATTACTGGTTTGCACTCTATCTGCCATAGTGGCCTTGGTTTCTTTATCTATCTCATATAAAATTTACATTTTCCCTTTAGTTTGTTAGAGGGGAAAAAAAGAATTGTATGTAATGTATTTTGTATTTTTTAATAGTTGTAAATAATTGGTTATTTAACTCATGTTTTATGTGTATCTGTATCCCCCAAGGGTTCTGAGAGTACATAATTTCAATTCTCTGTGTGCGTATTGCTGTACATGTGAAGATTGACCATAAACAGACGACTTGACTTCTTGACTCGAATTCAGAGTAAACTCCTCTCACTTGAGAAGTTGAGTGACTCTGTTATTCGTCGGGGCAGAGGCTCCTGGATCCAGCAGCATCGAGTGTATGAATTATGAATCACTTAAAACCGTCTGGGCCTCTCTGATGCGCTAGTTTTTTGGCTAGCTTGCAGTATGCGTACCCCTCTGATTTTACAATCATGCTGCAGGTCGAGCCCTCTCTCAGGAGAGCTGGGTTTGTGCTCCCTCAGGGGGGGTCCCATGTAAACAAAACTGTCTAGCGGTTAAGCCAATCATTGAAATAACGGGGTGTCTTTAGGTGCGGGGGGGGTGCGCCACCTTCTGATGTGTGACTGAGTAAATTAGGCATGTTTTGCCTCCCCCAGGCTAGTAAAGCTATTTTTGCTGTTCCAGCTTTGGAACAAGGCTGCGGTACGAGCCCCATCTCGGATGAGACCTGAGTGTGTTTGCGTCCGCGGTTCAGCTGAATAACTGCTAGCTGTTGGGCCACAAAATGGGAAACATGCTGTAGGTAACATTAGCATCCCTCGTCCCGATGAGAGACTGAGGAGTGTTGCCCCCCAGCTACAGATTTACTGCTAGCCACTCCTGCATTATAGCCGTAGATATAGCGTCTAGGGATACGCTATTTTTTTTATCTATGGGCTGCTCTTTCAGGGTGTCACGAGAACCCCTAGAACGGTATTTCAAATGTGTGCACGTTATGCTTTGCCCACTGTTCTAAAATCCACATAGCTGGTACTGTAAGCCGTTATGCTTTGCCCACTTTTCTAAGATCCACATAAGTGGTAAGTGTGCACGATATGCTTTGCCCACTTTTCTAAAAATCCTGTATGATAAGAGCTACGAAGGGGGTGAAGGTACTTCGTGCTCTTTTTGAGTGGTTTAAAACCCCGGTTCCGTGCGGTAGCCCTGTGTGACATGCCAAGACTAGTATGATTCTAGGCTCTTGGTCGTATTCCCTTATTTCTGATTCCAAGCCTTGAGATCTACCCCGGGCCCAGGCGTCTGGCCCTAACAGGTAAGTATTTTTGGGGTATGTAGCCTAGGCCTTGGCCATAGGGAATAATGTCACTGACAGCCATATAACGTCCCAGTGGCAACTCCCATGGCAATATGGTAGAATTGGTACTTAGTACTCGCCATGGTTCTGGCATGCACTCCACTCAGCATGGTGGCGTGGGTATACCATTCCCCATAGCGACCTCTAGAGTACGCAGTAAATCGAAGTTCCCAGATGAAAGGAACGTCTCGGTTATTATGTAACCATGGTTCCTGAGTGACGAGACACTGGGTCCTCTAGGTTTCTTGCCATGCTGCGAACGCAAGATTCAGATGAAGAAGTGAATGATGTGTAGCTTCCGGCGCCGATTTATACTGTATTCGCACCGGTAGTGACGTCATGGCTGACGCCGGCCAACTTGTTGTTTGTGTTTTTTCAATGTATGCTTCAGACAAAGGTCACGACGAGGCGTTCCCCATAGCGACCCCTATAGGACGCAGTGTCTCGTTCCCTACTCAGGGAACCATTGTTACATAAGTAACCCGAGACGTTTTCTGAGACACTTTTTCACTTATTTTTAACCAGTTTGTCTCAATGTCATTTTTAGCGGATGTGTGAAGTCAGTTCTCCTCACATTCTCAGCAGAAAAACCACAGCTGTAGTTCATCATTAACATATGAACTAATGTTCCACTAATGCTTTACAGTCAGAAAGTGTGTTTGGTCTTCATTTTGCAACCTTAAGGGCCCTATCATACACCCGGCACAATGCGCAAGTGTTTTTGCTAGTTTCAGCCCGACGCAGTTCTCATTTTCCCGTCCTGCGCCGCGTTGCTTAAATAGCAAATGCATTTGCACCCATTTGTGCGCCCTTGGGCGTGCTGGTCTAAAAAAAGAGGTGCGTTCAGACGCATTGTTGGCACGTTGCTATTTTGAGGAACTGAAAATAGACTGCGCCATTGACCAAATCAAACCTGGTCTAAAGTCTGGCGCAATATTTTTCTTTGTTATTTAAAGAGCGTGTTAGTAATATGTGCCTGTAGGCGGGTGCACAACGCTTGTACACTTTACTTATTACACACACAGGGATGCGCAGCAGCACACAAACATTTTTAAAATTGAAAAATTACATTCCGCCATGTAAATATCGAACCCGCCATGGTGTGAGCGCAACTGGCTTTTAAAGGGCTGGGAGATGAGATGATTGTGTTATTGCACCTTACGCCCCAAGAACCCCATTAATCATTAAGAGAATAGGGGACACCCGTTTTAGACCAGCCCCCCGTACGTGCTGACCAGTTTCCGTCGTTAAACTAGCAAAAGTGGATTTGGACACGCCTGGAGTGCACCCGCGCCGTGCGCTTTAGACCATGTGCTTAGATCGTTAAAATAGGGCCCTTAGTGTTCAAAAATGGCCGGCCTTTTAAATAAAATCCTTGTAAATCTGTTATTATGCTATATTATCACGAGATATTACATCAAATCTTTTTGTCAGCTTTGTAGGATATCAGACCGAATCAGACAATCTAAGATTTGGTCAAAACCGAGTTGAGGCACGAGGAGTCACAAAAATTCCACTGAGGCCCAAGACAACAGGATGTCATAAATCAGACCGAGCATTAGCCAGTCTGAAGCAAGGCTAACAAACTATTTCACAGAACAGTTTTCAACATTAACATAAAAGAACACATTGACAAGTCCAAGGGGATTGTAAAATTTTGGGGCAAGTTATCAAGAGTAATGGTCAAAAGAGATGACCGCATGTCTATCACACGATAGTAACTACAGTCATAAGCTCCTCGTAAATTGACTTCCCCCACTTTACGACGAGAACAGAGAGACTAAAATTCCTTACGGACATTTTAATCTCTGGTCTTCATACATTCACAGAATGGCACGGAAACTGCCTTTCCATGCACCTAAATGACACTAAAAGGACTGGTGACCAGCTAATAATTGCTATGCATAACTCCATATTATGTATCTAACCCACATGTTTAACCATCATGTTTTAATCATTTATTGTGTATGTATTGTTAATAACTATTGAAGAGCTTAAGGGGTCATATTCATGCTTGGTATGTGTGAGTTTGAATTTTCATGCTTGAAACGTTTCTCCCAGTCAATTCTTGGTCAAATGTATCATATCCTCGTGATAGAAATCATGTCCAAAATCATACTCTACCAGAGCGGGAAAAACGCAGGTCATGTGAATGATGAGATAACAGTTGATTTATGAATGGGAAGGAGAAACATTGCAACACCCCGAGCTACAATTGGTCGAAACACCATTTGGGTGTGTTAAACAGCCTGGTTTAAATACTCAGGACACCATCAAACTGCGCTTTTTGGTCTTTTGCTTTTTGCCTTTTTGCGGGTCTGACTTTTTGTGTCTAGCTTTTAGCCATGCGGCTTTTAGCTTTTCACTCCTAGTCATGTTTCTTTAGCTTTTGAGCGTGGTCTGGCTTACACGCCAGCTCCTCCAAAACCATGAGGAGAAACAACACCTGGCCTCGTCAAACTTTACATATATTTCTATTTCTTTAGTTTGTTTTATTTTCCGTTTTGAGAGTTTTCGTGTTCTGATTTTAAGCCTAACCCGCATCTTCCATACAGAGCTTCGTGGTTCTACCCTTCAACTGCAGACCACAGCTCCGCGTCGCCAGCCAACGCCCAATCACTGGCTTCCCAAGACTGAGCCTACAGCCAATCAGCAACCTCGGGAAACCCCTTTCAGCAACCAGACAAGGAAGGGAACCCGCAAACAGAAAGCAAGTACCTCCAGATTCTAGCTGAACTGGTGCATTTTATATAAATTTTAACCTCATTGAGGGACTCATTGCGAGGGTTAATTAAGTGATTGATGGTTGTTCATGTCTATGCAATTGCACATATTGCTGTAGACTTGGGATTTTACATTTTCATTCTCTTTAATTATTTCCTCTCTCTCTCTTTCTAAAAACTTGTGTGAATGCGTGTGTTCATGTGTTAGATTTAGTTATATTCTTAGATTTGTATCCAATAAAGCCTTAGTTATAGGGAAAGGAGAAGTAACTACTTGGTGTGTTTGTGCTCACAAGTTAGTTGTGCTTTACACACTGCCCGATCTGGTTACTCATGCTAATTAAATAAGTGTTTTTCCCTTTTAGTTGGATATAGATATACCATGGCAGAATTGCTGTCCTAGAAAACAAAAAAAGGCTCGTTCACTGAATCGCTGGGCGTCTCAGTGATCAGCCGTAAAACTGTGATTCTGTCCTAATTCCCTTACATTTTATTGGTGGAGTTCCCTTTAAAATCTTTAATGATTCCCTTTGAGCTAAATTATTATCACTGTTTCCCTTACAGCTTGGTTTCTTTCAATTAGGACAGAATTTGTATTTGTTTTTGGAACTTATTGATTGTAGGCGTCATTAATCTTGAGCTTATGCACCTCAGTTTTTGAGAGAAAAAATAATTATCTGTGGATCATTTTGTCAATAAGCAAAAAATATGAAAATAATTTGCACTGTTTATCACACTATAGTGTGCTTTAGGCTCAGATCAACGATGCCTGCAATCAGGGGCATAGTTTGTGGGGGGGATAGGGGGTTATAACTCCCCCCAATAACCAAAACTAGCAAGTATAACCCCCTAATATTTATACCATGGTAAATGGAAACCTCGAATCAGGCTTTTAATTAATTATATAAATTGCGCCTTCACCACTTTTATAAGTGCTAACTTCATGCATGAACCGAACATAGCAGCTATCAGCACATTATGACTGAAGCGAGCGTCGCGCACTGTTTACTCTGCGTGCGTTCACCAGCGCGCTTGAGAAGTGTGATGAGATTTGCGCGAGCTATTCCTATCGCGAAGCTTATGGTCAAATATGTGATCTACTTGCATTATTTAGAGAAACAGACACTTTAAAATGCTATGGAGAAAGTCGAACAGTATCTAAAAAAGGTAAATAAACTATGAAAAGATGAAAAGAGTCTTGAACCAGCACTAACATACATTAAAATCTTTTTAAACTACTCATGACCACCTTTAATTTATCACATTTTATTGTAAGATTTTGTAGTATTTTGTATTGTAGAATTTATATTAGATAACCTGTTAAGGGAATATAATTGTCCCTATACATTTTTATTACAACTGTGACATTGTCACATTTATGTCATGTTTATGTTCTGTTTTGATTTTGTATCCCCTACATTTCTGTGCATCCTGCCTTGACCCAGTTTCCCATTGTTTCCTGATTAGTCTATTCTGTTCACCTGTTTTGATTTAGGTCTCCACCTGTTTCAGTTCTCCCTAATTACGTTCCATGTGGTTATATACCCTGTGTTTTCCTCAGTTCCACTGTTTTGCTTTGAAGTTACGTTGTGGTACTTATCTCCTGTGTTATTCTGTATTACACCCTTGGATTGATAATTAAAGACTCACCTTTTGGAATTTTTTTTACCCCTTCGCTGTGTGCTTTGTCTACCCACATCATGACAGAAAGCAAGACCATAAAACAAGATGACTGAACCGAGCGACACTAACTGGGCTGAGGAGCACCTATGGGACCTTCGACAGGGTAACTGTCCTTTAGAGAGGTATGTGGGGGAGTTTATCGAGCTCTCCCATCAGGTGAGCTGGCCCGACGCCTTTCTTGGTGCCGTGTTTTGGTTGGGGCTGGATGAGAACACAATTTGTTATAGTTATCCAGCGTGTGAATTCACCCTGGTCGAGATGATTAATCTCATTCTCTATTTAAATGGTTCAGACTTGGAAGTGGAAGAAGTTAAAGATAACTCGAACCGTTCTCATGCAGCCCCCTCTGAAAAGCACTGGGGAGGGGGGGGGGGGGGGGCGCAGGTAAAAGCCGGCGAGTCCTCGCCAGTTCCCCTCCTCCCGGTAACCTCCACATAACCGCTACACAAAAGCGTCAGAATACATGTAGTTCCTCTGCTCGCCTTCTGCGTCAATTCCTCTATACTCGTACGAGGGATCTACATCGCACGACCCGTGCGGAGCGGACCCAGCTGTTACCTCAGTCCGATCAGCGCTCAAAGGCGCCATTCAAATGCAATTATGGGAGCGTGCAGAGTAGGGCTTGTAGTTTGTCATTTCTCCGATCACAAATGCAGACATGGTTTTATGTTTACGTGATGCAACGCAACGCGTAAAAAGACCGTAATAATTCCTTATAAGATCCATATTATTTCCCCACTTGATGCAACGAATGCCTCTTTAATATTGGTTTCATGTTTTTGGGGGGGAATCGATTCGCTCCGTCCTGACGGGCATCATCACAGGTATGTTAGGGCCGTACATTTCCGTCACGCTCTGTTGGGGATATAATTCGGCAATCATAACGCACTGGAGATAACTGACAATCACGAGCACACCTCGGCTTTTCAGACGATGAATTTATGTCTAAATCAAAAAAAAATCTCTAATTTGACCGTAGTTTACCATTTGATCTCACTCTTGACTCTAGGCTACGTAGGACGGGACGGGAATTGGGGGAGATCATTTTGTTGGAAATGCAGAAATAAGCAGTAATTTTGTTTTATTTAACTCTTTGGTAGATACATTTATAATACAATACTACTACTACTACTACTACTAAAAATAAAATGACTATTTCCTGATGTGATTTGAAAGGGAGAAAAAAGTTTGCCGCCAAGTGGAGACTCAACCCGAGGTCCATCATAGTCAAAAGGATATGGACGACAAAACTTTAAACATCGGTCAACCATTTTGAAACTTAGTAACTGTCTTTTGTTAATGATGCGAGCGCCACAGTCCCCACATTGGTGGGGGGATGAGTGTAAAGCCTCTTACACTTGGGAAATAGACACATCATATTTTTTTTTATTTTTTATTCCCCACCGTTAAGTTTGCCCACAGAAAACAGGGGGTGCTTGCGGCAGCACCCAGCACACACCACTTCCCGCTCCTATGCTGTCTGGTACAGTAGTATTTCCTCTGCTTGCGCTACTAGTCTTCTCCTCTTTGTATCCTTACGTCAGTGTATTGCTTACGATAATTATCATGATGAGATTAGTTTGTGTTACCAACTTGCATCCTGTCAGGAATAACCTTCCGAGCTGTTTTTAACCTGGTCGGTTTTTGATTCTGTCAGGGTGGAAAATTCCGGCATTGGCCAATATGGAAAAACAAACACAACAATCGTCAAAAATCAAGAAACCGCAGTGGTCCACCTTTAGTTTTTGGGAAATATCATAAATAGTTGTTAAAAAAAAAATTTTTTATTTTTATTATGACAGTATATTTTGTGCCTAAAAATGCACATACCGACCTGTACCTAAACCGTGACTCTAAACTGGATACCGTTTACACCTTTCCACCCCTAATCTTACAGTATATATATATATATAATATATATAATATATATATAGTTTTTTTGTCTATGGAACAGGAATATTATTTTAGATTTTTTCTTATCTCTTTTAATTGGTTAAATCAAATACACTGTAGGACAATAACCAATCATTTGTGTTCTATAGTTTTTCCCTATATTTTCCAAATGTCAATTTTATGAGTGGTTTATACACTTTATTTATTTTATTTTTTTTCCTATTTTGATCAGAGAATAGGGCAGAAAATATATTTTATTGTTTCAATACAGTAATAAATTAGCACTGCATTTTTCACATAGTTTATTTTTTTGCCTACCTGAAGAGGACACACACATTAACCATATATTGTCACATCATGTGTTTTATTTTGGGTCTTCACGTTTCTCACTCTAAACTTAGTTTTTATTTATTTCAGCTTAGCTTCGATAGCTGGATGTTTTTTGCTAGAAGGGATAAGCACACATCGATATGGCATAATTTTTGTCTTCTGATCAGCAATTAATATAATACAATTACAACAATTAATAAAACCTAAACTGAATGAGAGTGTTTAGCGCTCCCTAATATTCTCATCGGCTCATTTTGGATACGATTAAGATGCCGGGTCATGCATAAACTATGTTATCTCTTGAATTTAAATCTAACTTTGTCACTAATGCTCAAAGAGGAAATATGAATAATTAATCATAACTCTTTATAATTAATTATACATATTTAGATCCGCTGTATATATTTTCTTGACCTCTCAGGGTCACTGTCTGTCAACTTCCTGTTAAGGGAAATAACTTTCGTTACTGGACACTCTACACAGGTGTGTAGCATAGATATCATGATTAGGACTCCAGTTTATGAGCAAACATTGTAAGGAAACAGGTCATACTTTAGCTCAAGGGAATCATTGACGATTTTAAGGGAACTCCACCATTAATATTGGGAATTTGGACAGAATCACTGTTTTTACGGCTGATCACTGAGACGGCCAGCGAGTCAGTGAACGAGCTGTATGACAGCAATTCTGCAATGGATATCTATATCCAAAATATAGTGAAATCACTATTTATTAGCACAGTAACAAGATTGGTAGTTTAAGACATTAACTTGTGAGCACCAAACACAAGATACTTCTCTTTTCAATCTAAAAAGGCTTTATTGGATAATCTAAGACATATAAACTAATCTAACACACGCATTCACACAAGTTTGCAGAAAGAGAAAGTGAGGAAATAATTAGTTTAAGAGAATGTAAATGTGAAATCCCAAGTTTACAGCAGTATGTGCAATTGTATAGATCTGAACAACCATCAATCTCTTAATTAACCCTCGCCTTGAGTTTCTCAATGAGGTTAAAGTTTATATTAAATGCACCAGTTAAGCTAGGATCTGGAGGTACTTGCGTTTCTGTGTTGCGGGGTTCCCTTTCTTGTATGGTTGCTGAAAGGGGTTTCCCGAGGGTGCTGATTGGCTGGAGGTTCAGTCTTGGTAAGCCAGTGATTGGGCGTTGGCTGGCAACGCAGAGCTGTGGTCTGCAGTTGAAGTTTAGACAGCCCTCTTCGGAGATCGGCAAAAAAATTGCGGCAAAACTTAACTTAGAACACGAAACTCTCAACGGAAAATGAAATAAACTAAAGAAATAGAAATAGAAAAGTCGTAAAGTTTGACGAGACCAGGTGGCGCTTCTCCTCATGGTTTCGGAGGAGCTGGCGTGTAAGCCAGAGCACGCTCAAAAAGCTAAAGAAGCATGATTTAAAGCATAGCTCAAAGCTATCCCTAAAAAGAGGAGAGTAAAAGCAAAGAAGGGGGTTGAAGAAGAGAACCAAGAGAACCATAGCCCCAAACCAGTTTGGATGGGTGTCCTGAGTATTAACCCGATCTTTTTTTACCACCCCAAATGGTGTTTTGACCACTTAGATGTCGTGTTTGCTCGGGGTGTTGCATATTCCTCCTCCCCATTCATCACTACCCCTGTTATCCTCATCATTCAATGATCCTGCGTTTTCCCGCTCTGGTATAGTATACATTTTGGACATGATTTCTTATAACAAGAATATGATACATTCGACAAAGAATTGATTGGAAGAAACATTTCAAGCAATAAGATTCAAACACACACATACTAAACATGAATAGCAGTTCTTAAACTATTCAATAGTTATTCAAAATACATCCACAATGAGTAAGGCATGATGGTTTAGAACGGAGTGGGTTAGATATCATGATATGGAGTTTGATATATAGCATGGTTATTTGCTCGAGTCCTTTTAGTGTCATTTAGGTGCATGGAAAGGCAGTTTCTGTTCCATTCTGTGAATGTATGAAGACCAGAGATTAAGATGTCTGTAAGGAATTTTAGTCTGTTCTCTGTCTTATGTGGAGGGAAAAGTCAATCCGAAGCTTGTGATCACTGTCACATGTTTCCATGTGGCGGTCACGCTGTGCATCTCTTTTGACCATTATTCTTGATAACTTGCCCCAAAATTGACAATCTCCTTGGACTTGTCAATGTGTTCTTTTGTGTTAATGTTGAAAACTGTTCTGTGGCAGGGGTTTAGGTTTAGGCTTGCTTCAGAAGGCTAATGCCTGATTTATGACATCCTGTTGTCAGGGGCCTCTGTGGAATTTTTGTGACTCATCGTGCCTCAACTCGGTTTTGACCAAAACTTAGATTGTCTGATATTCGGGTCTGTATCCTCCACAATGAACAACGTCAAGTGTGATACCAGTAAGACTGTATTAACTACATAAACACTTAGACTGGTCTAACATACACATACAACAAACAAACACACACAAACAACACACACACACACAGTTGATATAGGAAAGGTTAAAGTCTTAAGCATAAGAGAGAAGAAATAATGAATGAATTTATGGAACCATTTGCATATTCAGCAGGTTTACAGCCTGAAGGGAACATCAGATTCTTAGTTCAAACACACCTTTGTAAACAGAGTGCAAATTAACTGATACTTGCACGTCTCGTCTGTCTGAAAGAAAGGCTTGATGCAGTCTAAAGGTTCAAGTTGATCTTTGCTGAAGTTGGTTGATGAAAAAGAACCAGTTTGAGTCAGATTATCTTGGTGAATGGAAAGTCAAGGCCGAGGCCTGGCATGTACTTAGGGTGTCCTGGAGCATTCTAGCTCATGTTTTCATCTTAGAATCTAACCGAACCACCGACTCTGGGCGGGTCCCTGGTGTGAGGCCTTTAAGGTCGAAGAAGATTCATGCCTCTCAGGATGGGCTTGTCCAATGAGAAAGGCTGACGTCCCAAGTGGGAGGTTGGAAATACTGGGGATTTTTATGACCCTTTGCGTGAAAGCATGGTAATTTGCATATGGAACTTGAATCGAAATTACTAATGATTCTAAGAACACTAATATATTGCCTATGTACCAACATATAATATACACTCTTGTTTAGATCATCAGAAGGCGAATTCATAGATACTAAACATGGTAGGATAACATATAGGTAAGATTACATGAACGATTGGTTCTATCATAAGCCTGCATAAAACAGTATAACATCTCAAAGACAACATACACGATGACCTGAAGGATATGTGTTCATTCAAAGAAAGGTTTTCATATGGATTAATTAGAGAAAAGTAAATTTCTACTGTGCACTGTGTCTCTTCCCTATGAACAAGGCAGTGATTTTCCCTGCTCACATTCCTCTGGGTCATAAAACCAGTGATATCCCGCGACTATTTGCCATGGAGACAGGGTGCGCTGGGTGTGTTGCAGACCATTTCGTTGGGGTGTTACGCATTTCGGGGGAAAGGTCCATAGGTCCTCATATGGCTTGTTAACTGAGGGGTGTTACAGAGTATTTGTTAAATATAGCTAACAAAATATATATTGTGTGTTTGATTGGTCCAGACGCTACAACTTATTCACACTGGCCCTTGACAACCTCAACCTGAACACACTTGACTGAAAACATGCGTGGGACGACTTTACATTTTAATAAAAGTGGTGGAGTCGGGGGACACGTTCCCAGCGTATTCTAGGCCCATGCTGTGATGACATTGTGTGTGTTAAATGATGGAGAATATCCACCATCGGTTCTCATGGAGCATCAAAACAGAGAAACACCTTCTGTTGAAACTCTAGACGTGTTTCTGTGATCTGCATTGTGTTGAACAAATGGAAATGATTCATATCTGTTTCTTCTGATATCTGCTGATGTCCCTCATCCACACTGGACTCACTCAAGGTATTGTGCCGTACTGAAGTACATTTGATTTATTAAACAAATATGAATAGTGTTGTAGTAGTTTACACATTTATCTCTTTGCTGATAATCCATGTCCATATTTCGATGTCATTCATCTTCACCCAGCATCATTTGTATGTGTAGGTCCTCATGCTGCTAAAACACTGCTGTGCTGTTTCTGCAGTTTAGGATGAAAGAAAGATTAAATAAATGAATAAATAAAGCTTATTGTAGTCTATTGCAAAAATGAATCTGTGCCATTAACACTTTTGTGTTGTTCACGGTTATTTTAGATGCCAAATGACAAAATAAATAAATGTTCCTCTCATATAAATGGCATGAGATTCATGACTTCGTCGAACCTGCTAGCTCTACAAAAAGAAAAAGAACAAAAGGCACTCACACTCAGGATGTTCAGAGTCTCCCCAGACTTCACAATATAAAGGAATGGTTCATAAAATCATTACCTTTTTTTTCATTTTTTTTTTCAATTTGTCAAATTAAGTCACTACATCAGCCACAAAGCAGAAAACAAATACAACGAAATTGTAGAAGTGGAAACTATAAAACATCCACGATGTGTAACTCTGGTGATCTGGCATGATGGTTTATAAGGACACAAATGTGTATAATGCCATGAATATTACGACATAAATATAAAAAATCTCTGTTGCATAATTTGTCAGAATATTTTAACATAACTGCAAAAATGGTACTTTAGTATAAAAAAAATTAAACTTTGAAACATCATCATTATAACAAAACAATGACTTTTTCAATGTCTCCACATAAATCTAATGACTCATTGAGTGATCATTACAGTCATCTAGTGGCTGTAGTTGTAATTTATTATGTTATGTAATTATTTAAGGGTAGCAATCAGAATCAGAAATGAGCTTTATTGCCAGGTATGTTTACACATACAAGGAATTTGTTTTCGTGACAGAAGCTTCCACAGTGTAACAGAATGACAGTGACAGAACAAAAAAACACAGATAATAAAAAAAAATTAAAAATAGAACAAGTAAATGAGGAATACAAATATATAAATTGACAATTGTATGTACAGGTATATTATGTGCAAATTGAAATGTAGACTGAGTATGTGTGTAAGATAAATAAGTGAATGAGTGAATAAATAGTGTGTGTTCCACCGTTATTGTCAAGTGTTCATGAGATGAGATCTACCACTAAACCATAGCACATTGGCCATGTTATCTACATGAGTGAAAGTTAGAATTTACATAAGATTTACTATATACAGTGGGTACGGAAAGTATTCGGACCCCTTTAAATTTTTCACTCTTTGTTATATTGTAGCCATTTGCTAAAATAATTTAAGTTTTTTTTTTTTTCCTCATTAATTTACACACATCACCCCATATTGACAGAAAACACAGAATTGTTGACATTTTTGACGATTTATTAAAAAAGAAAAACTGAAATATCACATAGTCATAAGTATTCAGACCCTTTGCTGTGACACTCATACATTTAACTCCGGTGCTGTCCATTTCTTCTGATCATCCTTGAGCTGGTTCTAACAGTCATTTGAGGTCCAGCTGTGTTTGATATAATGAATTGGACTTGATAGGACAAAGACACACATGTCTATTAAGACTTTACAGCTTCACATGCATGTCAGAGCAAATGAGGAATCATGAGGTCAAAGGAACTGATGAAGAGCTTCAGAGACCGAATTGTGGCAGGCACAGATCTGGCCAAGGTTACAAAAAAAATTTTGCTGCACTTAAGGTACTAAGAGCACAGTGGCCTCCCTAATCCTTAAATGGAAGACGTTTGGGAACGTCTTCCTAGAGCTGGCCGTCTGGCCAAACTGAGATATCGGGGGAGAAGAGCCTTGGTGAGAGAGGTAAAGAAGAACCAAAGATCACTGTGGCTGAGCTCCAGAGATGCCGTCGGGAGAAGATGGGAGAAGTTGTAGAAAGTCAACCATCACTGCATGCCTCCACCAGTCGGGGCTTTATCGCAGAGTGGCCCAACGGAAGCCTCTCCTCAGTACAAGACACATGAAAACCCGCATGGAGCTTGCTAAAAAACACCTGAATAAGATTATCTGGTCTGATGAGACCAAGATAGAACTTTTTGGCCTTAATTCTAAGCGGTATTTGTGAAGAAAACCAGGCACTGCTCATCACCTGTTCAATGCAGTCCCAACAGTGAAGCATGGTGGGGGCAGCATCATGCTGTGGGGGTTTTTTTCAGCTGCAGGGACAGGACGAATGGTTTCAATCGAGGGAAAGATGAATGCGGCCAAGTACAGGGATATATTGGACGAAAACCTTCTCCAGAGTGCTTAGGACCTCAGACTGGGCCGAAGGTTTCCCTTCCAACAAGACAATGACCCTAAGCACACAGCTAAAATAAGAAGGAGTGGCTTCACAACAACTCCGTGACTGTTCTTTAATGGCCCAGCCAGAGCCCTGACTTAAAAACAAATTGAGCATCTCTGGAGAGACCTAAAAAAATGGCTGTCCACCAACGTTTACATCCAACCTGACAGAACTGGAGAGGCTCTGCAACGAGGAATGGCAGAGGATCCCCAAATCAAGGTGTGAAAAACTTGTTGCATCTTTCCAAAAAGACTCATGGCTGTATTAGATCAAAAAGGGTGCTTCTACTAAATACTGAGCAAAGGGTCTTTTTGGGAAAGAAACAAAAAAATGAATACTTAGGACCATGTGATATTTCAGTGTTTTTTTTAATAAATCTGCAACAATGTCAACAATTCTGTGTTTTTCTGAAAATATGGGGTGCTGTGTGTACATTAAAAAGGAAAAAAAATAACTTAAATGATTTAAGCAAATGGCTGAAATATAACAAAGAGTGAAAAATTTAAAGGGGTCTGAATAATTTCCGTACCCACTGTATACCGTATTGGCACGAATTTAAGATGACCCTGATTATAAGACGACCCCCCTTTTTCCATATGTACCTTTTGGAAAAAGGCTTTTTTTAAACCAAATCAATTTTTTTCTCAGTAAAAATTATTAAATTCGGGTCAATCGGTATATATTATTATATATATATATATTATTTATTAATATTGTTCCGGGGGAACGAGACGTGAGACGTGCGGATCCATATGCAGAGCTTTTTATTGGGAGAAGACAGAGACGTGGTCATACAGCAGGCAGGGGCCAGATGATGGCAAACAGGTATATGGTAGGCAAAACACAAGAATAGTCCTAGGACTAGCGCAGGTCGACGATCGGCAGACAGAAACAAAAGGGGCAAGACAAAAGGGTTTGAATCAGGGAACAGGCGAAGTTCAGAACGAGAGGCTAAGGATAAGGCTAATGACTAGGGCTAAGGCTAAAGCTAATGACTAGGGCTAAGGCTAATGACTAGGGCTAAGGCAAAGGCAAATGACTAGGGCTCCGTAAGTTAGCTATCTCTAGGGGAGTGATAAATGCTGAAACAATACGCGGCAGAGGGAAGGGATAAGAGTGAGAGTTATATAGTGAGGGAGTGATATGAAACAGCTGGGGGCAATCAGTGTAAACAGGTGTGTGCAATCAGTGCTGTGTGTAATCAGTGCAATGGATGATGGAAAATGTAGTCCGGGGTGATGTGCAACAGTGTGTAGTGCGAGAGTCAATGAAATTGGAAGTTCATGGACCGGATTCGTGACAGAGCCCCCCCCCCCCCAAGGAGCGGCTCCCAGACGCTCAAAACCCTTTACGATTCCGGAGGGCGGTGGGGTGGAGGCGGAACAGGGGGAGGGACAGAGGGCCAGGTCCAAAGATAGGAGAGACCAGGGACTGAGGCAAAGCCGGCGGAGCTGAGGACCACCACACCAGAGCAGACGGGACCGAAGATCCCCAAGGCAGAGCAGAAGACCACCAGAACCAGGCAGAAGACCACCACGGCAGAGCAGAAGACCACCAGAACCAGAAAGTAGACCACACACGGCGGAAGCAGGAGGACCAACAAAGCCAGACCCAGAAGATCCCCCTGGCGGAGCAGAAGACCAGCAGAACAGGACAGTAGACCACCACGGTGGAGCAGATGACCCCCAGAACCAGACCACCACGGCGGAGCAGAGGACCAACACGGCGGAGCAGAGGACAACCAGGCGGAAGAGGCGGACCACCACGGCGGAGAGAAAAAAGGAACACGAAACCTCTTGGTGAAACAACACGATCAGGAGACCATGGAGGAGACTGATAACAACGGGACGAGAGCAGAGACAGACAAACAGACAGCAACATGGCGGGTTGCTAGACCCAAGACTGAGAATTCAGGGGCAAAACCTCTCTGGCAGACACAAAGGCACACAAAGACATTCACAAAACGGCCGACCTTTATAGCAGGACGGACCGGAGGAGGACCCCGACGGCCTCTCTATAGCGGACGGACGAGCCAGCGGGAAGCTCGCAAACGGGCATCTATAGCTGTGACCAGGACGACAGGGGAGCATCACAAACGGCCTCCATAGCCAGGAAAGGACAGGATGAGGTCTCCCCGACGGCCTCTATAGCTGTGATAGGACGAAAAGGGAGTTTGCAAACAGTCTCCGTAGCTGTGACAGGGTAGACAAAGAGTTCATAGGCGGACTCCTTGGCCGGAACAGAACAGACAGAAAGTTCATAGACGGCCTCCTTGCCGGAACAGGACGAGCAGAGAGTTCAAAGACGGCCTCCTTGGCCAGAACAGAACAGACAAAGAGTTCATAGGCGACCTCCTTGGCCAGAACAGGACAGGCAGAGAATTCATAGCCGGCCTCCTTGGCCGGAACGGGACAGGCAGAGAGGTCATAGCCGGCCTCCTTGGCCGGAACAAGACAGACAAAGAGTTCACTGACGGCCTCCTTGGCCGGAAACAGGACAGGCAGAGAGTTCATAGCCGGCCTCCTTGGCCGGAACAGGACAGGCAGGAAGTTCAGAGACGGCCTCCTTGGCCGGAACAGGACAGGCAGGAAGTTCAGAGACGGCCTCCTTGGCCGGGACAGGACAAGCAGAGAGTTCATAGAAGGCCTCCTTGGCCGGAGCAGAACAGGCAGAGAGTTTGTTGCTGGGCGCCACCACCACGCAAGGTACTGAGACAAGTGTCGCCATCTCGGGAGGTTCTGCAGCCTGCGCCGCCACATCTGAAGAGACTTTAGTGGACACCGTGGCCTCTGGGAGCACAGCAGTGGACACCGCTACCTCGGGAGGTTCTGCAGCGTAAGCCGCCACCTCTGGAGATGTTGTAGCCGGTGCCGCTGCCTCTAGCAAATCGGCGGTGAAGTACGCAGCCCAGATACACCATAAAGCAACCCCCCATATGGGAAGTGCTGCAGACAGGGGAATGAGTTCAGGAACAGGAGGGCCAAAGTGAGTGGGTTTGGGGATACCAGATGCGCGTGCAGACACCAGCGGTGCATCCATAACACTGGATACCAGACTGGGATACCGAAAGGACTGACCTTGATAATCTGGGTGAAACAGACAGGACATGACATGACTCTGGATGATCAACTGTGATGCGACGTGAATCTGTATGAACAGCCGAGACGTGGCGAGACTCTGGACGAACAGCCGAGACGTGACGAGGCTCTGGACGAACAGCTGACACGTGACAATGTCTGGATGAACAGCTGTGAGGACGTTGACGAGGCTGGATGAAAAGATGAGACATGAGGCTTGGCAGATCAGCTGGAGGACTTGACTTGACTCATGAAGAGCAGTTGTGACTTGACTTGACTCCTGAAGATCAGTTGTGACTAAACTCGACTCAGGAAGATAAGCTGTGACTAGACTTGACTCAAGAAGATCAAATGTGACTAGACCTGACTCATGACGATCAACTGTGACTAAACTCGACTCAGGAAGATCAACGGTGACTAGACTTGCCTCATGACGATCAGTTGTGAATTGACTAGACTCATGAAGAAGAACAACTGTGATATGTGAATTGACTCATGACGATCAGCTGTGACTAGACTTGACCCATGATAATGAATTGTAAACTTGACCTTGACCATGACAATCAACTGTGACTTGACTAGACTCAAAACTATCAGCCATGAATTGACTAGACTCATGATCATAAACTGACTTGATCTGCCCCATGACGATCAACTGTGACTTGACAAGACTCCAGATCAGAAAAACTGTGATGATTTGCACCATGATGATAAACCTGTGACTTGATAGACTCACTAACCAGAAAACCGTTGACTTGACTGGCCATGATATCAACTGTGACTTGACTCGAATCATATATCAAACTGTGACTTGACTAGACTCCATAACAATCAGCTGTGAATTGGACTAGAATCTGGAAAATGAACTGATTGACCTGACTCGTGAAGATCAGCTGTGACTTGACGGAGCGCTGTTGTGTCCGCCATTTTGTGATCAGGCTCCTCTGTCGCCGCCATCTTGTGAGCATGCTCTGATACAGCCATCACTTCAGTCACAGACATGGTGCCGCTTCCCTCCTCTGCGACACCCACCATGAACGCTGAACCAGCAGTCAGCAAGGCATAGTCTATAAAGTCTCTTAGGCTATGGTTGAATTTGCTCCTTGGCATCCAAGATTTTGTGGGTTCATAGAGTCCAAAACGAAACAAGTCTTTAAACAAAACTTCATCATACAGTGGAACTTGATAAGATAGTACACAGAACCGGTGAACATACTCCTCAATCGAACGACCTCCCTGTCGAAGATGTAGTAGCTCGGTGACTGGGTCCATACCAGGCCAGAGTCCACTGAGAAAGCTGCTGGATCCTTGTGTGGCCGAGTATTCTGTAACGGGGGCTGAGACGTGGGACTTGCGGATCCATTCGCAGAGCTTTTTATTGGAGAAGACAGAGAAGTGGTCATACAGCAGGCAGGGGTCAGATGATGGCAAACAGGTATATGGTGGGCAAAAACACAAGAATAGTCCTAGGGCTAGAGCAGGTTGACGATCGGCAGACAGAATCCAAAGGGGCAAGACAAAAGGGGTGAATACAGGGAACCAGGCGAAGATCAGAAACAGAGAAAGCGGCTAAGGCTAAGGCTAAGGCTAAGTCTAAGGCTAAGGCTAAGGCTAAGGCAAAGGCTAAGGCTAAGGCTAAGGCAAATGACTAGGTCTCCGTACGGTAGCTATCTCTAGGGGAGGATAAATGCTGAAACCATACTCGGCAGAGGGAAGGGATCAGAGTGAGAGTTAAAAAGTGAGGGAGTGATATGAAACAGCTGGGTGAAATCAGTGTAAACAGGTGTGTGCAATACATGCTGAGTGCAATCAGTGCAATGCATTATGGGAAATGTAGTCCGGGGTGACATGAAACAGTTTGTGTAGTGTGAGAGTCAATGAATAGGAAAGTTCGTAGACCGGATTCGTGACATATATATATTTATTATTATTTTTTTTAATTTAATTCTATAAACTTAATATCAAAAACCCCACCAAAACGCCACAACTGACTAGCGTAAAAGATATATTAAAGTGATTTGCTATTGACAGAAGAGGGAAAAAAACACATCGGGGCTGTGGCAAGAACCCAAACCAGTTTGAGTTTTTCATCATAAAAGCAAGGGTTCTCAAAGTGGAGAACTGGAGGTCCGTGACCCATAGTCATGCTTTGATTGCCGCTGAGAAAAAATGTATATAAATACAAAAATCATATGACTATATTTGTAATAAATTGTTGTTAGTGTATAAGCTTTATGATTTCACTAATTAAATATACTTTTTCATTACTACAGTTAAAACATTAAGAAGAAAAAAAAAGTTCCAACATCTAAGAGTTTTAATATGCCCAAACATTTAAAATTATGAAGGGGTACTTGGGGAGAGGGGGGTGAAATCCCATGCAAGGGGTCCCTGGCCCCAAAAAGTTTGAGAACCCCTGCCCTAAACAACCAGTGCATAAGGGTTAAGATCTCGTGCACCAACTATACTTAATGTTGTTCATTCAATATGGTGTTAGTTATAGGAGTCTGACAACAGAACCTAGAAGTTAGATGCAAATTTTCCATTTTCTCTGAAGATTATTACCATAATGATCTCTCTAAAATAAATGCTTTATTGAAACCTCTGACTGAAACAGCTCCACCTACCGACCAGAACAGGAACTGTTCAATAATATTTTATAACTTTCTCATTTCAAAATCCAGTTGAATTGACAAACCAAATAAATGAATTATTACATTATGATACATGTTGTAATATAATGTTTTTAAGTTTAATCACAATTGCATCACTATCAACTACCTGAAGTCAGATATTCAGTTCAGAGTTTATTTTCTTCTGTTAACAGATTTATCCAGATCTACACTGACTGTAACTCCAGACAGTCCTGTATTCACTGGAGACACAGTCAATCTGACGTGTGTGATTGAGTCTTACAGTGACTGGACATATGAGTGGTTTAAAGGCAAAACCTACAACAGAGTGACATCACAGACGTCTGAGCGTTACACTGTAAACAGAAACACTCTCACTATCAGAGGAGCTACTGAGACTGATCAGGATCAGTACTGGTGTAGAGGACACATAGATGGAAGATCACTCTCATCACAATTAAACTCTGTTTCTCTCAATGTGACGGGTGAGTTGAATATCATCAACTTCCTAAACTCTCTCTACTACATGAGAATAATATCCAGTTGTGACAATGAATCTATAAGCTCCTGAAGTTCTCAGCATAGCATATAAAACACTGTTAAATTAAAAAGAACAAACAATAACACACTTGTTCACAGTAAGTGTCATGATTGTTTCAGATGATCTAATGTTGAATCACATTAAACCTGTAGTGAATCAGACGGAGGAGAGATCATCACTCTCATCTCCACATCTCTCCTCTTTACAGGGTTCCCAGGGGGTATTAAAAAGCCTTAAATTGTACAAGAAAATCTTAATTATGATTTCAAGAGGTCTTAAATTTGGGAACGGAAAGACCAGAATTGCGATATGGCTGAATGTGACGATTAAACTTCAAAAGGCTAACGTTATGATTTCATTGAATCCATTCAAAACCCGGTGCTGCACTGCTTTGTGTACAGCAGTTACCGGGGAAACAGTTATATTTCTACCAAACGCTCCACCTGCTGTCAGAGTTCAGACCAATGTAAAAATTGACCCATGTTTTTACCCTGCAAACACGCAGCGCTTTAAAGGTGAACTGGTGGATCTATAAGAAGACCATGCATTATAAAAGCATAGGGGTGTGCAATATGTATGGTCTGTGATAATATCGTAATTGTTGTTTTAACGATGTGCGATTTGATATTATGAGTATATAGCGAAAAGCAAACACAAAACACACCTACAGAGTGCACGCATACATTAGGTGATGAAGTCTAGTAGGTTAGACTAATGCGCGTGCATTTAGAGCTCGTTCTTTCATTGCATGAATCAGTCTATTAAAATGCATTTAGAATTATCACATAATTTAAGATATGGGGCAGAAAATTTACATATTTAAATAATTTGATATAGTTAATATCACACGAAGAGTGCCGTTATTTTTCAAAAGTCAGCATGATTACAAATGTGATAATGATTTTATACAACAGTTCAATAAACAAGTAGTTAATATTAAGAGACTTACGTTTTAGACACCATATTTCCTGTTTTTGCTCTATTTCTCCAACAAAAATAATTTCAAACACAGCCACAGCGCTGTTTTGCGTCTCTGAGTAACATGACGTTGTTTTGTTCCTGAATGAATCAACCATGTAAATGATTTGGGTTTGGTGGCAGTCGCAAGGGGGGTTGACTCTCGGTGTCGTTATTAACAGTGACTTGCTGCCATCTACTGGTGGTTTTAATTTCTCATTTAAGGTACCTTTTCATTTTTTAAATAATTTCAAACATCGGTTTTCAATGTTTTATGTTAAAAATATCAAAACATTATTTATGCATTTGTAATTGCAGGTTAAAGTATTTAATGTAAATGCATCTAAATGCCACTTCTAATGCAGCTTCTGTGTTTCCTCTGCATTGCAAATGTCAGTTTTGTCAATACTGATTTAATTTGCTCGATAACAGCCCAAATGAGATTGACGCGCAAGAATTTGGACTCAAAAGATGGCGCAAACTTTTAGAAAAAATGGCTTAAGGTTTATTTATATAGCACCTTAAAAGCAACGAGTGCTGACCAAGGTGCTGCACAGTCAAAACATCAGAAATATCAACTAACAAAAGCATTAAGACACTATAAAAGATAAGGCTTAAAGGTAAAAATTCCCATAAAACTTGTTGGAAATTATTCATTTCTATTACTGCTGTGAACTGACCACACAGAATATGAAGAATATCAAAAAATTCAGGAGTCAGCTGTCCACGGTAGTCCATAGTATATCAGCACAGTAACACACTCAGCAAAATATCGTCTAGTTATCTTTATCGATAAAATCCCAGAAAATATTGAGGTATTATTTTTTGTCAATATCGCACACCCTAATTTGTTATTTAATTGATATAGTAATTTATTGATAATTGTTTAAATTAATATCATAATACTTTTTACTGATCCATTTTCTTAACAATGGTTTAAAGACTGAAATGTAAAGTTTATAATTTTCAGAATCTTTGTTTTTGTGAAAACTTGTATCTGAACTGTAAATTATGCTTTTTACAGTTTATGTAATTTTACAGTTTAATATGCCCTCCCCTCTCTATGGTATTAATTTTATTTGTGCAGGTCTTAAAAAAAGTCTTAAATTTGTGCTTAAAAATCCTGCAGAAACCCTGCTTTAACATCAGTGTTACACAAAGGGTGTAAGAGTGCAGGGGTGTAGATTACGCGGGGGACGTGTCCCCTCCACTTTTAATATCATGTAAATTCGTCCCCTGCACTTTTTCGGGCAAGTGTGTTCGCATAGAGGTTTTCAAGAGCCGGTGTGAATAAATATAGATTTAAATTCAAAGAGACTGTGCATGATCTGATGTTTTATTTGGACCCAGAATAAGGCGAGATGAACATCGCGGAGCGCTAAACACTCATGCAGTGTATGTTTCATTCATACTCAAAGCCGTAGGGGCGCTCTCGAAAAGCGTCCAGCTATCGCTGTATGAAAACAGTTGTTTTCACAGAAAGACAGAAACGTTTGGAAACATGAAGACCTTAAACATACGATTGCTAGCCATAATGGGGTTTATTTGTGTTTGTCAAGTCATCTCCAGGTAATAAATAAAGTATATGAACAATGCAGTGCTAACTGACATAGCATTTATTACAGTATAGAAACCATTCTGCCTTATGTGATTAAAAAGTGTTTGTAGTATATAAACAAATGATTATTATTGGTTATTGTCCAGCAGTTATCTGATTTCTAAGCCAATTAAAAGATAAAAATGAGATAAAAATTTAAGTTGACCATACACTACCAGTCAAAAGTTTCTGAACAGTAAGATTTTTAATGTTTTATAAAGAAGTCTCTTCTGTTCACCAAGCCTGCATTTATTTGATCCAAAGTACAGCAAAAAACAGTCAAATGTTGAAATATTTTCACACTTACTGCTTTTGCTGTACTTTGGATCAAATAAATGCAGGCTTTGCAGGCCATTTTAACTCTATTTTTGTTTTGTTTGGAGTATATTGTGAGATCAGTATCATGTATTGAAGTGAATCGTGACATGGGTGTATCGTAACACCCCTAATGATTACTTTAGTCACTGTCGCTATGGTTACAGGTGATTTTCACGACTATTGAACAGAAATGGATAAACATAATTCAATACAGATTCGTTTTGTCCTGAAGTCACAGAGAATGAGGTGACTTACAGATAATGATGTTAAATGAGTTCATGAAGTCTTCAGATAGTATGTTGAAGTTGGTTGAGATTCAGTTGCTCCTCATATGAGGTTGTAGTTGGAGGTCTTCAGCTCTTCTTCAGCAGGAGCTTCATTCTGCTTTCTATGATGAGTCAGAGGCATTTGTCTGAGAACGTGACAGAGCCAGAGCCTCCAGAAAACACTGAGATCAGAAAACTAATGACAGGACCAGTGGTGGAAAGAGTACTGAAAAAATATACTCAAGTAAAAGTACCATTACCTTCCAAAAAATGTAGTGTGAGTAGAGTAAAAGTACTTGTCCAAAAAACTACTTGAGTAAGAGTAAAAGAGTAGCCTATTTAAAAGTACTCATGAGTATTGAGTAGTGAGTACTGAGCTGTGGATTCTACCCCCTCATAATAAACGCTGTACACCGCAATTTATACATTTTAAAAACGTTGTACATTCTGTAATTCACATTATCTTATTTGTCATAAAGAATGAAGAATATCTATCATTCAGTTTTAATTTTGACTGCCAACTCTTTAAAATACATCAAAACAGCACGGAAACAGTATTCAGTGGAAGAAAAGATGAAAGTTATTCTCAGTACAATCATCCCAATTTAAATCATAAAGTTTGAAAACATAGATTTAAAATCATGTGTAAGGCCACTGAGACAGCATGCTGTTGTTGCACATAAACTATTAATGTTTAGAAAAGTGCAAATACAAACACCATTAGAAACACACACCATGATATGGGTTAAAATGAGAGCCCATTTCTCTCCAAAACGGTGCCAGTTTTAGCGTTTTGCAATAAAGAAATAAAAATAACTAAACTTGATAAGTTATGTTACAATTTTAACATAAATGCACATTGTTCTAGAAGAATGGCAAATTCATGCCATACCTTTTACACATTTACTCGAATTGTTATGCTGATAATACAATTTGTAAGGAAAATGCATTAAATAGCTAGGTATTTCTGGGGAAACTTTTTCAAAGGAAAACACCACACACACACACACACACGCATGTCTCTTTGGTGAGCCGCGGCGGTCTCGGTGAATCAGCAGCATCCACAACTGAATGGAACAAAAAGTGTTGAACTTGAAAATTGTTTATGCGCGAGTGCACTTGCTAAATGAAGGCGGCTTGTATAAAATGGATTTTTTTAAAAAAAAAACGTTTATTAACGAGCTGCATTTTTATTACATCACGCGCTGACACAGATGCAGTATATTAACGCCACAGGTCATCAATAAGGTGCAGATTTGGTGCACCAATTTTGTGTTTCCAACACACTTTTTCACAGCGCGCATCATGCGCTCAAACTTATCAAAAGTCAACAAGTTCAACAAGCAACAACGACTTAAGTGACTGCTGCAGAACGCACGCGAGAGAGAGTCGAGGCAGCACAGATCGCACGTCTCATATTGAGTGGGAATTTACCGAACGTGGCACTTGCGGGAGTTAACACTGTATGCAATACCTGCAACCTCACACCAAATGTCAGGCCGTAGATGGCAAGCATATATACAAATCATTTAGTAAGCAGAAATCCGAAATTTACCTTAACATATTAAGTTAGAGGAAGATGCGATTGAATTGATGCTTGAAAAATGCGCTTCCAGCAGCCGTGATAAACAGTTGGCGGTTAAAGTTTTCTATGCACAATTTGATTTGACGAAAGTCACGATACCTATTACTCTCTATCCAAACACGTTGATGGATAAAAATAAAATTAAAATATGCATGTAACGACCACAAACGGAGGAAAATAGTGTAGTAAAAGTACCGATACATCACTTAACATGTACTCAAGGAATAGTAAAAGTACACAATTTTTAAACTACTCAAAAAAGTACAATTACTGATAAAAACTACTTAATTACTGTAACGTGAGTATTTGTAATTCGTTACTTCACACCCCTGGACAGGACAAAACCAAAACACAATAAATTTTATGAAATATGTCCTAATATATCAACTGTATAATATTGTAGACCATTTACAAAGTAATTATTTCCACTGAAAGAGCTGTTTGAGTAACTTTTTTTTTTTCTTCACAGCTTTACCCACATCTTCACTGACTGTGTCTCCAAACAGTCCTGTTTTTGCTGGAGAGAGAGTGAGTCTGAAGTGTGTGATAAACTCTGATCACAGAGACTGGAGATATGAGTGGTATAAAGACAGCACTAAAGTGTCTGAGCGTCACACTGGAAACACTTTCACTATTGAACGATCTGAAACATCTGATGCGGGTCAGTACTGGTGTAAAGGACAGAGAAATGAAAGACCAAACTCATCACAATCAAGCTCTGCTGTTTATCTCTCAGTGACGAGTGAGTTGAATATCATTGTCCTCCTAAATTAGCCTATTTGACTTTATTAAAAGTTTATGATACTCTTAAACGATGTAAATATTGTACACTATGAAATTGTGTACTTTGTGAATTAAAGAACATAAATGTTGACTGAATATACAAATCAGTGTTTCATTTAGTTGTTGCCAATAATTGGAAACATGTTTAAAAATCAACACCAACTACTTTAATTGTTTTGCTACTTTTATTATTTTATTATCTACTTTAATTTAATTTAGTGCAGTATTTTTCTAATAAGGAGATTGAGTTCATAACAGTGATCATGATACTGTAATGCTGTTTCAGTCAATATTTACTCATATGTGTATTAAAGGGGTCATATGATGCGAATTAAAATTTGTCCTTTCTCTTTAAAGTGTTACAAGCTCTTGCTGCATAAACAAGATCTGTAAAGTTGCAAAGACTAAAGTCTCAATCCAGAGAGATATTATTTTGCATAACGCCGCCCAAATGTTCACGCAAAGAAAGAAGGCGTAACTTTTATTCTTGCTGTAGTATTGTTGTTGTTGCATGTGGTTGCCACAAGCCCACCGGACGCTCCTTCGTCGAATCCGCCGGCCGTGCCGTTCTCAAGCCCGCCCACCTCCGCTCAATCAAGCCCGCCTGCCTCCGCTCACTCTAGTCTGCTGGCCGCCGCTCACTCTAGGCCACCACCGCTCACTCTAGGCCGCCGTGTGTGACGCTGTGTGTTTCGTTGTTAAAGCGAAACTACTTTGTTGGCATTCAAATAGAGGACATGACTAGAAATCAGTGGTAAGTTGTATTTACAACACTCTTCCAAACAGTTTAACACAAATATTCAGATGTGTCCAGCACATTTTAGTGGAGGACTGTTTACTGATCCTGGTAGAGTAGACTACAATGCCGGCTGTTCTGACTCACAGACTGTAAGTAAAAAAAATTGTTTTAATATTTAAATAATTTGCCCCTGATGATTCAAATGCGAGTTTTGAGCAGTGTAGAGTACACTTGTTGTTTGTCATTTCTCCGATCACAAATGCAGACATGGTTTTTATGTTTTAGCGTAAAACGCATAAAAAGACAGTATAAGTCATTATATAATCCGTAATTATGTCCCCACTGGATGCAACAAATGCCTCGTTTATAATGGCTTTTAATGTTTTTGTCTTGTCGCTCCGGCCGGACAGGGCATCACAATATGGTAAGGGGCGTAACATTTCTGTCACACGCTTGAGGTATTCAAGCAATCACAACGCACTGGATAGCTGGCCAATCAAAGCACACCTCACTTTTCAGAACAATGAGCTTTGTAAAAATTTACGCGTTTCAGAAAGGCCGGGGCATAGAGGAGAAACAATAATGTGCAGTGTGTGGAAAATAATGTTTTTTTTTTAACCTTAAACAGCATAAACAAATTTCATTACACCAAATACACAAAATACTGTTTTTTTAGCAGCATCATATGACCCCTTTAATACAAGAGCTTCTTAAAAACCACAACAAATTCCTTGTGTGTTTGTGCACACTTGGCGAATAAAGCTGATTCTGAGAGTAAAACCTGTAGTGAAGGTGAGGCCAGATCAGATCAGTGTGTGTTCAGAGGAGAGACAATCACTCTCTGTACTTTTACTTTAGTCTCTGTCACTATGATTACAGGCAGGTCTCGGTGGTCGCCTTCGTGAAAAGAAAAACTATCCATGTCCTAAAACAATTTTTGCTCACCAGTCACTGTGGCTAGTGGTTTTCCAAAATTACTAGCCACTCAGTATTTTCACTGGCCTCAATTTTGTTGGGAAATTACATTTTATATGATTCAAGCTGACTATGCATAGTAAAATGTACTTAAATTAATTTTCAGGTCAGTTTTGCCTAAGGACAGTTTTATTCCCTAACCTTATTAAACGTATGCGCCATCTTTCATATCAAATTCTTACATTTTATTAATAATTTCAGTTAGTGTAATAAGACACTATAGGGCTGTTAGCAATCAAATTAAATCAGTGTAACAAAGTTCGTAGTCATGGGAAGTGGGAACTGGTGAACATTTAAACGTAACTTTAATAATAAAATAAACACAAAACTGAAAATAGAGTGACAGCCCCTCACGGACAACTGCCGCGCACAAACAGAAAAAAAACAACATAAAATCCAGGCCTGGTCCTCTCTCGTCCTTCACTGTCGTTTATCCTTTTATCCTTCCGGAGCTCCTCCGTAGGACTCGAAACCGGTAAGTGGCGCAGGTGTCGCTCATTATCATTAACTCCAATGGCTTCGCTCCAAATGTGATGTCTTTTGGTGCCATGGAGGATGCTGAGGATGAAGATGATGCCATTTCGGTGGCAGCGTCTGTGAGGGAGGAGTGGTCCAACTTTTACATATGCGACCTGAAAAGTCTGAAAAGTCACGTGCCGCAGAGTGCACGGCGTGCTGGCACCTTGCGCGTACGGGTAACGCGCGACTGCTTGAAAGTGCAGAACCCTTGGCACGATATGACTCTGTATCGCCGGGGTATTCCTATTGGCCAAGTGATCAGGAGAAAGACTGTTACGACAGATGCATCGAGCACGGGTTGGGGAGCCGTGTGCGACAACAGACCAGCTTTCAGGAGGTGGTCAGAAACTGAGAAGTTGTGGCACATAAACTGTCTGGAGCTCCATGCTGTACACCTAGCGCTCGATTGCTTTCTCCCGGACATTGTCCACCATCACGTTCTCATCAGGACAAACAACATGACAGTGGTTGTTTTTATAAATCACCAAGGGGGTGTGAGCTTGCAGCCGCTACTGCGACTGGCGAGAGACTTTCTTCTGTGGGCAGATCAACACCTCCTATCCATCCGGGCAGTACATGTCCCCGGACGCCTGAATCATGCTTTGCAAAATCAGAGAGGAAAGGGAATCTGTTCTGTTAGTGGCACCGAAATGGTCCAACAGAACTGGTGGAGATGCTGGTAGCCCCCACGAGGCGTCTTTACGCACATAGATGGAGAGTTTTCACAAACTGGTGCGTATCACGGGGCGAAGACCCATATAACTGCCCAATACCAATAATTCTTGCCTTCCTTCAAGAGCAATTTGATAGTGGTCGTATGCCATCCACATTGAAAGTGTATGTGGCCACTACAACATCCTTTCACGCGCACATCGATAATCGCCCAGTCGGCAGAAATGACCTGATCATACAATTTTTAAAAGTAGCAAGAAAGCTGAACCCTCCTCGCCCTTCCACCCTACACACTTGGGATTTGAAGCTCTCACGGGACCCCTGTTCGAGTCCATACAATCAGCAAGCTTGCGAGCGCTCTCTCAAGACAGTGCTCCTGCTCACACCGGCCTCTGTTAAGCGAGTTGGGGACCTGAAGGCGCTGTCAGTTGACGACTCGTGTTATTGAATTCGGGCCAGGTGATTGCAGACTCACCTTGAAGCCTAGAAAAGGTTATGTGCCTAAAGTGCTTTTGACACCATTTAAAGCACAGGTCATAACACTATCTGCTTTCCGCCCCGAAACACCGGCCGGGGCGGAGCCGCTTAATGCACTCTTGCTGTGCCCTGTACATGCGGTGCACATTTATATCGAGCACTCAAGACAGCTCTCAGAGCAGCTATTTGTATGCTTTGGAGGACGCACAAAAGGCCTGCCTGTGTCCAAGCAAAGGCTGTCACACTGGATCGTCGACGCAATTGCTTTGGCTTATAGCTCTAAGGGCTTGGAATGTCCTATAGGGGTTCGTGCCCACTCCACCCGTGGGCTCACATCCTCATGGGCCTGGGCAAATTGCATATCTATTCAGGACATTTGCATGGCAGCAGGCTGGTTGTCACCCAATACTTCCGCGAGGTTTTATAACCTAGGTGTATCGTCACTTGCCTCACATGTGCTGCCAGTGCGAGCGGCACACCTGCCTTCTCAGCCTCAGTTATGATTTAAGCTGCATGCCTAAGTGGTTTTGATTAGGTCGTATATACCCCTGTACTGACGCGCCACCAATCCAATGCTGCTCCCTATCAGCTCATCACATTGTTATGATATAGTTCAGGGGTAGGCAATGTCGGTCCTGGAGTGCCGATGTCCTGCAGAGTTTAGCTCTAACCCTAACACCTGAACAAGCTAATTAAGGTCTTCAGGATTGCTAAGGCTACAGGCAGGTTATGTTTTTTTCAGGGTTGGAGCTAAACTCTGCAGGACATCGGCACTCCAGGACCAACGTTGCCTACCCCTGATATAGTTCATCACGTCTTTAAGGACTTGATCACCATCATACTCTACTTATTACAGCACCGGTTCAGCCGTTGCATCACAACCAGTGATCTATATAATGTTCTCTATTATAGATCAGTGATCACAAAACACAATTTTGTTGAAATTAACAAACTTCAACTGGTCTAAATGTGATGGCACCAGCGCCACCGCCATTTCATATTCTCTGTTTTACCAGTGTTAACTCCGCCCCTGGTGTGACGCGGCATCGCCTAGTTGCCGTGCCCCCTTTGACTTTTACATGTTTTCGACTATGTCCTGTATAATGAACTGTGTTTACCAAGAGCACCAATATCATTGCCGCTCTCATTACGGTTCTGTATGTGAAACTTGACATACTTAGTCGAGCCAGGATCCATCGCTGTAACACGGCAGGATTTTATACGTTCCCCATAAGCATAGTAATACAATGTCGAAGTGAACAAATTAAAAGGGAATGCTCTCGGATATTCACGTAACCTCGGTACCCTGAGATGAGGGAAAGAGACATTGCACTTACTGCCATGTCAACTAGCTCAGGGTCTTAGAATGCCAAGTTGCTTCAGTCAAGATTCTGAATGAATGACGTACAAGCGTGGTCTTATATAGAGAGGGGCGAGGGGGGCTATTTCGCGCGCTTGAACGCCATTGGCCAGTTTCACCTGGTGTGATTCAATAAGGCTTCAGAAGTATTTGGAGGAAGGGTTTCCCCATAAGCATAGTAATGCAATGTCTCATTCCCTCATCTCAAGGAACCTAGGTTACGTAAGTAACCGAGAGCGTTTATATGAATGCATCTCTGAGGGGAACTGACTATCTTTAGAAAAGTTGATGTGGTATTTTCGTTTCATCTTGCCTCTGAACAATGCATATTAACCATTTCACTGGTGAGTTTAAAATATTCTAGCGTTACCCCAGAGTAAGTTTTTTAAGGCAACCGTTATTTTAGAACGTTTCCCCTTACTGTTTCCATGGTGATGCGTCATGCTTGTCACGTGACACACTGCGGCCACAATAACACTGTATGACAGATGGATTTTGTTTTTCCTTTTTTATTTGAAATATTCACAAACTTGCTTGCCATGTCATGAACAATCTGATATTCTGATTCACAATATTGTGTAAATGGGTGTTTTTGTCATTTAAAACCCTTTATAAATGATCTTGATTATGATCTGTAATGTGAGACGGGCGCCGCCATGTTTGTTCGCGTCGCAGTTCAGAGAGTCCTCAGTCAAATTTACAGCACGTGAATTCATGAATTTCTCCCGAAATACAAGTAAGTAAGTGACCGGTGAACTGGGTGAAGAATAGAGTGAACTTTATAGTTACTTACACCATGTGTATCTAATATGAATAAAACACATCGTCAAATTAAATTTGAATGGATTGCTATTGTTGCTTACATAGACATGTGTGTATTTTACAAACTCTAAATGTATTGTTTTACTAGTACTTATGTGTATTTAAATGTCTGAAACCTAAAATATGCATTATGTGGTTAACACTGCATAGTTGTGATAATATGACAAGCGCAGTTGTAACAGTGAGGCGGCATTAGAATCCATTTGCAGAAGTTTATTAATAGAAGAGTTGAGTGACAGAAACGTTAGGCCAGGCAGAGAGTCAATACCATGACAGCAGTCCAATCTTTCAACATACACAAGGGAGATCCAAAAGGCAGAGACGAGTAAGCAGGCAAAAGGTCCAAACAAAATCATCAGTCCAAATCAGGCTATCAATCCAAAGGAGTAAATCCGCAGGTAAACTGGAAATACTTTGCAATGAGCAAACACACAGTTCCTTGCTAAATACTGATCAAACAGGAAATGAACGCAGAAACAGAGGGAGCGGTACACAGTCAGTACTCAGGCAAGGGCTCCTTCTGCTGGTGTGGCGTTACAGCAGTGCATGTCTCTCTCTCTGGCTCAGCGCCAGCCAATGTGTGAAAGCACAGTTTGAATTTGGCAGTTATGTGACCTCACCGAACGTTCTAAATCCCATATGTGGGACCTTACCTGCTTTATTTACAGCAGTAACCCTAGAAACACTGTATCATTGGTGTTAATGAGCGCCATCTGCTGTCAGAGAGTGAAACTGCGTCTCATTCAGCTGGTCTGCTGTTTCGTTCAGATTTGTTTTAGTATAGTTTCACAAAACTAAAATCAGACTATTCTGTTTTTGCTTCAAATTTCGAAATTATACAGTCCAATTTAGATTTAAAAAAATACTCATGTTGCATGTATGCTGCATCTTTGTTTGGATCATGATTAAAATCCAGTGGTTGCCTCTAATTTTAAATGAAAAGCGGATAGACACAGCCTTAGATTGTTCATATTAAGAGATTTGTTTTATTTGTGTAACACACTTGTTTGATTTGGGGTTTGTTTTAAAATTTCTATTTAGTTTTGTTAAATTTCACAAAGAAACGTGCAGCAATAGCCTAATAAAAGCGCGGTTCATTCTGCTTTCTATGGCGTGTCAGAGGCATTTGTCTGAGGACGTTACGGAGCCAGAGCCTCCAGAAAACACCGAGATCAGAGAACTAATGACAGGACAAAAGCTAAACACAGCAAATGTTATGAAATATGACTTAATATATAAATTATATACTTTTGTAAACCATTAGCATATTTTATTTATTTATTTTTTTACTGTAAGTGTTGTTTGAGTCACTTTTAATTTTTTTTTTGTTTTTTCTTCACAGATTTACCCACATCTACACTGATTGTGACTCCAAACAGTGTATTCACTGGAGAGAGAGTGAGTCTGAAGTGTGTGATAAACTCTGATCACAGAGACTGGAGATATGAGTGGAATAAAGACAGCACTAAACTGTCTGAGGGTCACACAGTAAACACTCTCACTATTGAACGATCTGAAACATCTGATGAGGGTTGGTACACGTGTAGAGGACACATAGATGGAAGATCAGTCTCATCACACTCAAGCTTTGCGGTTTATCTCTCAGTGATGGGTGAGTTTAATATCATTGTCCTCCTAAATAAGCATATTTGACTATGTTGAAAGTTTATGATTCTCCTAAATTATGCAAATGTTGTAAATTATGAAATTGTGTAATATGTGAATTATAGAACATAAATGTTGACTGAATATACAAATCAGTGTTTCATTTAGTTGTTACCAATAATTGGAAACATTTTTATTAATCAACACCAACTACTTTAATTGTATTGATACTTTTATTATTGTATTATATACTTTAATTTAGTGCAGTATTTTTGAGTTCATAACAGTGATCATGATACTGTAATGCTGTTTCAATCTATATTTACTCATATGTGTATTAATACATCGAGAGCAAAACCTGTAGTGAAGGTGAGGCGGGATCAGATCAGTGTGTGTTCAGAGGAGAGACAGTCACTCTCTTTACTTTTACTTTAGTCTCTGTCACTATGATTACAGGCAGGGCTTGATATTAATGCTTTTGCTCAGCAGTCACTGTGGCTAGTGGTTTTCCAAAATTACTAACAACTCAGCTTTTTCACTGCCTCAACTTTGTTTGAAATTACATTTTATATGATTCAAGCTGACCATCGCATAGTAAAATTTTCTTCAATTTATTTTCTGGTCATTTTTGCCTAAATAAAGGCCAGTTTTCTTCCCTAACCTTATTAAATGTACGTGTATGTTACATGTTATTAATAATTTCAGTTACTGTAATAAGACACTGTAGGGCTGTTACCAATCAAATTAAATCGGTATCAACAAAAATCTTTCCACTGCAGAGTAAACTGAAGCAGCTGATGTGGCATTTAGATGCATTTACACAGACAGTTTAATGATGCTGAAATGTAACATGAATGTATTTATCCTGCAAAATTACAACTACATAAATAATGTTATCAGCTTAGAATTTAAATCTATTTTTTTTTAATATCCAAATATCAAATGTTGGTGGAAAATGCAATTATGTGCTACTTTTAAATATGACTGTAAAGCCCAGTAGGTGGCAGCACATGACTTTCTTAATAAGTGAGTCTTTAATTAAATCGATTCATTCAGAAGGCAGATTCATTCAAGAATGAAGCAAGTGCCTGTCTTTATGAATGGGTTATTAAATCCAGAATGAGGTGACTTACAGATAATGATGTTAAATGAGTTCATGAAGTCTTCAGATAGTCTGTTGAAGTTGGTTGAGATTCAGTTGCTCCTCATATGAGGTTGTAGTTGGAGGTCTTCAGCTCTTCTTCAGCAGGAGCTTTATTCTGCTTTCTATGGCGTGTCAGAGGCATTTGTCTGAGGACGTGACGGAGCCAGAGCCTCCAGAAAACACTGAGATCAGAAAACTAATGACAGGACAAAACCAAAACACAATAAATGTTATGAAATATGACAAAGTCTATGTTTAAAATTCATACTGGAGTGTAAAGGTATATAGTACTATAAAACTTTTTTTTTTTTCATCAAGCTGTTTGAGTCACTTTATGTTTTTATCTTAACAGACTTACCCAAAACTGAACTGACTGTAGATCCAAAGAGTCCTGTATTCACTGGAGAGACAGTCAATCTGAAGTGTGTAATAAAGTCTGATCACAATCACTGGTCATGTTACTGGAGATATGAGTGGTATAAAGGCAACGCATACAACAGTGTAATGTTACAGACGTCTGAGCGTTACACTGTAAACAAAGACACTCTCACTATCAGAGGAGCTACTGAGTCTGATCAGGATCAGTACTGGTGTAGAGGACAGAGATATGGAAGACCTTCATCCTCACAGGAGAGCAACCAGATTTATATTGCTTTTAATGGTGAGTAAATAAAATTAACACTTACATTTACATTTAGGGATGCAACCGCCATTAAAAAGAAAATAAGACACTCTAATCGTGTGTGAGAGAAAGTGCGGTCCATTCTAGCGCATCACACACGTGTTCAGTGTATTTTGGTGCACGTTTGTAACGATCTCTCAGTCATTCATTCATCCTTTACTTCTATCTGCCTTCTGAGACTAAGTTGTTATAATATATGTGTTGTCTCGATTCGGATTTGACTGACAGACTGGCATTCTGACACCGCAATCTTCATGATTTCTAACCTTATCTTCACTTTATGTTGCAATTACGCTGCTTATTATGCATATAAAATAGAAGTTTGTATCAAGTAGTACCATATTCATAATTGTGACCACACAGTCTGTTTACCAGACTACCATTGTAACATGTTTACAGTAGATACGATATCTGTATACAGTAGGGTGATATCAGGCAAAATGGGCCATCAGGTAAAGTGAGCCATTTAAGGTTTGAGTGTCTTATCTCTTTAAAAGTTAACAGCCAATGACTGCAAAGAATTTTAAACTGTTGCCATAAAAGTACATTTAGCAAATTATTTTATTGGTCTGCGGTTGCTAAGGGGAGAGGGTCAATGCCTCTTTTTGAGACTGCGCCAGAAAAAAGCAAGGTGGCCTGATATATCCAATCTTACTTCTCAATAATAAGGTTGATAAATCAATGCAAAACAAATGTACATTTAGAAATAATGATTCATACAGCATGTCTTGATGGCCTCTGTGAGAAATGCTGATTTTGCTAAATAATCCAGATTCTTATATAAAAAAAACATTTTTAGTCACTGGCCCAATTTACCTGAATGTGTTAAGATAAAATGAGCCATTAATTTCAGTTAAAATGGGCCATCTTCTGAGTTAAGCAGAAATTGCTTTTTTTTTGCATTTCAGAAGTGAGGGGGACAGAATATTTTATATATATATATATTATATATATATATACAGTGGGTACGGAAAGTACTCAGACCCCCTTAAATTTTTCACTCTTTGTTATTGCAGCCATTTGCTAAAATCATTTAAGTAATTTTTTTCCTCATTAATGTACACACGACACCCCATATTGACAGAAAAAACACAGAATTGTTGACATTTTTTGCAGATTTATTAAAAAAGAAAAACTGTGAAATATCACATGGTCCTAAGTATTTCAGACCCTTTGCTGTGACACTCATATATATTTAACTCAGGTGCTGTCCATTCTTCTGATCATCCTTGAGATGGTTCTACACATCATTTGAGTCCAGCTGTGTTTGATTATAAAGATTGGACTTGATTAGGAAAGCCACACACCTGTCTATATAAGACCTTACAGCTCACAGTGCATGTCAGAGCAAATGAGAATCATGAGGTCAAAGGAACTGCCTGAAGAGCTCAGAGACAGAATTGTGGCAAGGCACAGATCTGGCAAGGTTACAAAAAAATTTCTGCTGCAACTTAAGGTTCCTAAGAGCACAGTGGCCCCCATAATCCTTAAATGGAAGACGTTTGGGTCAACCAGAACCCTTCCTAGAGCTGGCCGTTCCGGCCAAATTTAGCTATCGCGGGGGGCGGAAGAGAAGAGCCTTGGTGAGAGAGGTAAATAAGAACCCAAAGATCACAGTGGCTGAGCTCCAGAGATGCAGTCGAAAGATGGGAGAAAGTTGTAGAAAGTCAAACATCACTGCAGCCCTCCACCAGTCGGGGCGTTATGGCAGAGTGGCCCGACAGAAGCCTCTCCTCAGGGCAAGACAAATGAAAGCCTGCATGGAGTTTGCTAAAAAATACCTGAAGGACTCCAAGATAGTGAGAAATAAAATTCTCTGGTCTGATGAGACCAAGATAGAACTTTTTTGGCCTTAATTCTAAGCGATATGTGTGGAGAAAACCAGGCACTGCTCAGCACCGGTCCAATACAGTCCCAACAGTGAAGCATGGTGGTGGCCGCATTCATGCTGTGGGGGTGTTTTCAGCTGCAGGGACAGGACTGACTGGTTGCAATCGAGGGAAAGATGAATGCAGCCAAGTACAGGGATATCCTGGATGAAAACCTTCTCCAGAGTGCTCAGGACCTCAGACTGGGCCGAAGGTTTACCTTCCAACAAGACAATGACCCTAAGCACACAGCTAAAAATAACGAAGGAGTGGCTTCACAACAAATCTGTGACTGTTCTTGAACGGCCCAGCCAGAGCCCTGACTTAAACCAATTGAGCATCTCTGGAGAGACCTAAAAATGGCTGTCCTCCAACGTTTACCATCCAACCTGACAGGACTGGAGAGGATCTACAAGGAGGAATGGCAGAGGATCCCCAAATCCAGGTTGTTGCATCTTTCCCAAAAAGACTCCTGGCTGTATTAGATCAAAAGAGTGCTTCTACTAAATACTGAGCAAAGGGTCTGAATACTTAGGACCATGTGATATTTCAGTTTTTCTTTTTTAATAAATCTGCAAAAATGTCAACAATTCTGTGTTTTTTGTCAATATGGGGTGCTGTGTACATTAAATGGAAAATAAATTAACTTAAATGATTTTAGCAAATGGCTGCCATATAACAAAGAGTGAAAAATTTAAGGCGGTCTGAATACTTTCCGTACCACTGTATTATATGATGCAAAATGTGGTAGTTCTGTATGTTGTTCAGGGTTGGCATCATCTGAGGTCCTCTGAGGGGTTGGCATCATCTCTTCTCAGGTGTTCTGGATCCAGACTGAAGCTTGTGTAAATCCTAGTTACCTAGGCAGAAACAGAGAAACAAATAGAGACATAATCAGCATAGCTGCGGTTCCAACCAAGCAAAATCGGTTTGTTTAACCCAAGCTAAAGAATAAAAATGCACATTTGATCAGATTTAACTGCAGTACAAGATTATGAGATGAATTATTTGAATGATTGGCCAAAGAGATGAGTCTTTAATCTAGACTTAAACGGAGAGAGTGCGTCTGAACCCCAAACGTTATCAGGAAGGATATTCCAGAGTTTGGGAGCCAAATGCGAAAAAGCTCTACCTCCTTAGTGGACTTTGCTATCCTAGGTACTACCAAAAAAAAAGTCCAGAATTTTGCGACCTTAGAGAGCGTGATGGATTGTAACGTGGTAGAAGACCAGTTAGGTATGCAGGAGCTAAACCATTAAAGGCCTTATAGGCAAGTAATAATATTTTGTAACTGATACAGAACTTAATAGGTAGCCAGTGCAGAGACTGTAAAATTGGGGTAATATGATCATATTTTCTTGACCTGGTAAGGACTCTAGCCGCTGCATTTGGACTACCTGTAGCTTGTTTATTGAAGATGCAGGACAACCAGCTGGCAGTGCATTACAATAGTCCAGTCTAGAGGTCATGAATGCATGAACTAGCTTTTCTGCATCAGAAACAGGTAACATGTTCTGTAACTTGGCAATGTTTCTAATGGAAGAATGCCGTTTTTGTACATGGGAAATATGATTTTCAAAAGATAAATTGCTATCTAATATAACACCCAGATATTTGACTGTAGAGGAAGTAACCGTACACCCGTCTAGTTGCAAATTGTAATCCAAGAGATTCTGTGTACTGTCTTTTGGTCCAATAAGTAATATCTCTTTCTTATCCGAATTTAATAGGAGAAAATTATTGGTCATCCAATCTTTTAAATTTTTACACACTCTGTTAGCTTAGATAACTTAAAAGTTTCATCTGATCTTGGTGTCTAAATGATTAAAAGGTGCAAGAGGTACTACAGAGTTTCTATTTAGGCGATAAAATTGTTTGCATCATTGAGAAATGCAGTGCTGAAATTTGCGTGCTCATGAGTCCTCTCATTATAACACACGAATTGTGTGTTACGAACATTATGAAAGATTCATTATGCATATATTTATTGTTATAACAGAGATTTGTGAGATTGCGTTGAACTGAGATGTCTTTTAGAGATTATGAATGCAGCGCTCTTGCCATGACAAACCATGCACGCAGTAGCCGCTTGCTTTAGTTAAAAATAACTGTGTTCTGTGAATGTTGATGCTTTAAAGTGGGGAAGTCGTGGCCTAATGGTTAAAGAGTCAGACTCATAACCCAAAAGGTTGCGGGTTGTAGGATTGTAGGTGGTGGGAGTGAATGTACAGCACTCTCTCCCAACCTTCAATACCATGATTGAGGTGCCTTGAGCAAGGCACCGAACCCCCAACTGCCTGGGTGCTGCAGCAAAAAAAATGGCTGCCCACTGCTCCGGTTGTGTGTTCACTGCTGTGTGTGTGCACTAAGGATGGGTTAAATGCAGAGCTAATTCCAAGTATGGGTCACCTTCATAACATCATGGAGAGAAAAAGTAACGTAACTAGTAATGTAACTAATTAATAATTACTTTTGAAATAAAGTAATCAGAACAGTAACATGATTTCTTTTAAAAGGAGTAATCAATAATCAGTAATGTGATTACATTTTCAGAGTAATTTGCCCAACACTGATCCTAAGACAAATAAAAATAAGAAATACAAATTTTGTACATTTTTATTTTCTCTGACACACTTTTTGTTCCCCTCCTGTGTTGCATAAAAGATTTAAACAATGTTGTGTCTTAAGTAATTCATCTAAATTCAGGTCAAAATTCAATAAAATTCAAGACTCTTGACCCGACGATGAATAAACAGAAATACAATTTGGCAGACTGTACCACTGTATGTTAGCACCATATCTCGCTTTCTTTATTTAAAAGTGGAATTCTGGAAACTAGATCTAAATTTAGGGGGAACGGTCAGGTCCGGAAGATTATTAAAATTATTCTAAGCGGACAGTGGGTGAACAAAGAGTGAATATATAGTGGCGGAGCGGGGTGGGGCCCCCCCCCCTGGTTGGAGGGCAGGAATATAACTTGCGGGAGCGGGACCCGCTTAAAAAAAAATAGACGGTAGTCCCCGTTGCAGACCTCTACTGCAAGGTTGCCATTACCCTTACAGCGACCCAGTGACCCAAGGCCACTGAGGACTGGAGCTGGGTCCAAAGGCTGACGTGTGCTGCACACTATCGAATGCCACAGAATTCGGAAAACCAGGGCCTCGGAGTGTATATGAAGGGCCCTACGAAGTGTATGAGGACGCTCCGCCTTCGCAGGATTTCCTAATTGTGACACCAGAGGTTCCCGATTAGCGCTCTGTCGCATAGCAACGGTGTGAGAGGAGAGCTGACGTGAAGACAATCCTACAGGATAGGTGGAGCCAGAATTGCTCATTTTTGTTTTTAAATTTTACGTCATAATGGAGGAGACGGTGATTTACCTCAGGCTTAGCCAAGACCGAGGCCAGGTAATAAGATCACAAAAATAAACTACAGAAATTAGGTTGCTTCATTGACAATGTGACATTTAAAAAAAGATAATTGTAATGTACCCATTTTTTCCACTGCTTTCTCTTGCCTAATAAAGAACGGCTAATAAATAATGTATTTGTTAAGCATTCTCTCAAGAAGAGAAAACAGTCTATCTGTTCTCTCATGTGCTCTTCTCTCCTCTGTCTCTCTCTCAATTTTCAATTCAATTTAAGAGTGCTTTATTGGCATGACAAAAATTATACATTTGTATTGCCAAAGCAATTGCAGCTGGACTGCTTATA